>JAZHYW010027761.1:0-77773 GCA_037355805.1 Ixodes ricinus
GCATCAGTAACCTTCTGAAAGAGTTGTCCTATGCCATTCGACAAACAGAAAGCAGCTGCTTTGAAAATTGCCACAGAACTAGCACAGAACTGTTCCAGCTCCATTGTCTTGGCACTTGCCATCGAGATTATTTTAGTGGGTGGTGCAATATCCATCAAACTAAGACATTAAGCTATTTATTTTTGACGGAGAACTACGTCATTCAACATAGATTTGCTACGCTGACCAGAGGCATCGGAATAATAAAACAGTCTTCTTCGCCGTGCTACGAAGCGATATCCGTGGTGAGTGACAATCAAAACTACGCCCGCTCATCCCCGAGTTGACAGCAGTGAAGCTGTGGCTAGGCTGTGCCCAAACACGGGGCACTGTCAGGTGATATAAGGGAGGCCTGGGCGAGCTGCACAGCCTCGCAGCAGGCGGCGCTGGCGCGTGGAGTGACGCGCACTTAAGCCTGGTGATACTGCTGTCGCAAAAAGCTTTCAGTGTTGTCGTTCTGCAGGTTCATGCGGCTTTCATCTTCATGTTTGTGCTGGCCTCGACTCTTCTTAGAAATCTGATTCTGAAATGGAATGACTGAAACCGGAATATGGACTCGTCCGGAATATTACGGTTCTCGTTCGCGGGACACACCGGTGGTTGCGGCGGGAACAAGCGCAAAACTCACCAGAAGGGTTTCGCACGCCGACAACGCGAGCGTCGGTCACTTCTTCAGCGATGCGGTACACTGCGATGTCTCGGGAGACGCTACTGCAGTTCGAGCGTGCTTGGCGTGCTGAAACATTTCCGCGATCACTTGTTTGATGGGATTGTTGCAGGGAAAGATACACACGTCACGCCGCTGCTGGCTTCTCCGTTGTCCGAATCCTAAAAGCGAAAGTAGCGAGTGCAACGTTTAAATGCCATCCAACGCAGATATTCCGTTCCGTAAGAGAGAATTTGAAGATCGCTTGCCTCAGTAACGTGCTTCGTTCGATGCTGTCGAACCCTCTAATTTCCGCAGCGATTCTCTCGTTTTATTGGAACGAATTCGTCTACCATCTTACGAATATCGGTCTTGGTTAGCGTACGTTCCGTCATTTTTCTGAAATACCAGGTTGATGTCAAACACGGAACATAGGATCGTGACCACAAGCTCGATTCATTCGTCGGAAAAATCGAGGGATCAAGTACGCGCATCGCGCCTCTCAAATCCCGGGGCAAATACGGCGTAAAGAAAGCGGGTTGATTTCGGCACGCCGCGTGGCGGTTCTGAGCGACGGTGCATTCGGGGAAACAGCGAAAAACGACCGCTAATTTTGAGAACCGACGTGTCATTCGTTTCGTACCGCCGCTCACATCGAATTAGGACATCGAATACGATCGCAGCGCGCCCAGCGCGCCGCCGGGAATGAATGGATAGATAAACGTTAAAGGCTGCTGCCCTTGTATTGTGTGGCAGCTTGCGCCACCCCCACAGCCTAGTCTGGAAAGACACACGCCATGATTCCTCCCGCCCTTGTGGGACCAATTTTCTCCCCTTACTGTCACCCGGCGGTGTGGGAGCATCGCCAGGATGACTTTCGGGGATCGGGCAAAACGCAAGCATCACCCCCTGCCTCTTTTCACACCCGGCGGCGGGAGTCGCCAGTAATTCTCTCTGGTCAAACCCCGTCGGCGCGGCGTTACTCGCGCACCACGGACCCACTGGGGGACAGGGTTGAGACTGTGGGCCGGAGCCACACGGGAGGGAGTCCCAATCTTCTCTGTCCCGCCTGTCCCCAGCTGTGCTAGTTAGTTGCGCATCATTAAATTTTTCTAGATACGTTCCAATAATCTTAATCTCACCTCTTTGTGTTGGTAATCCTCTTCTCCTCCGTCCTTCCATTGTCTGCCGCGAAACCCTTAGCCCTGGCCAAATCTGTTTCCCCTTCAGGGGGGGGGAGGGGGGGGGGGGGGGGTCTCATGACTTTTACAACAAAGTGACCCAGTTTCTCGCCTCATTATGGCAGGTGGCACAAAATTAATGTGTCTGTCTCCTGAAATTTAGCCTGATACGTCCTCGTCCTCAAACTCCCGTTCTCGCCTCGAATAGTAAAAAGCTTCCCATTGAATCGACAAACACATTGTTCCTTTCTATGTTTTGTTTTTAGAGCGCAGCTCTGAGGCGCCGTTTCCGGCTTGAGCGGCGTCGCCTTCGGCGTAGCCGCCCTAGGTCACGTGACCCCCCAGGCCACGTGACCCCCATGTCACGTGTCACGCGGCGGCGGCTAAGGGGCGGAGAAAGAAGAAATGCCCTCTCGCTCTAACACCGCGCGTCGTCTGCTCCGTCAGTGGGCCGCTTACCTAACACCCGGTTGGCGTTCAAACTCGGTTTGGAAGTCACGTCATTTTGGAAATTTCGAAGCGCAGAGGCGCGGATTTTGATATGCATGTTATCGTGTAATGCTATGCTCGATATAAAGATTAGCCGGGTCTAATTGCGCTGCTACCTTCGTGCAAATGAAACAAAATGAAATGGGAAAACTGTTCAGAGTGGCCGGTCTCTCCCGGCGAAAAGTAAATCCGATTGCTGTAGTTTTTGGCCATACAAAGTTCCTACAGGTGTAGGCCTTTAGCGACAATGAGTGGAAGTTTGGAATAATAAATAAAAACATGCTCTCCTGACGCAATAGACCGCAATGGTTGGCGGTAGTGCTGCCGGCTGACCTCAACTGCTACCAAAGCTAGGCAAACAAAGACAAAGCTGAGTTGCCATTTTGTTGAAATAAAGGGAACAAACAGCTCTATACTATGAGGCTGATTTTCAAGTAGTCATCAATATTTCCTCCAGGAACGCGAACCACTTCGCAACGGCAGCCACGAGCGCGGGTTCGATGTTCCGGTACAGCCCACGCCGGTACAGCTTAAAGATGGAGAACGGAAACCTCCAGTTTGTCGTTCTGCGCTAGCGAAAACCGGCGCGTGCCCTCAACTCTCGTTTTACCCCCGCCGAACCTCCGGGGTGTGTGGAGGGGCGCTGCCGCGGTCGAGCAAACCGGGGCCGCCCTGAGAGCGCTAATTGGAATGTGGGACAGGGTTCACGCCTGTAACCGAGTAGGACGGCGAGAGACAAGACCGGTTTAAAAGCCTCTTACGACGTCTGAGACCAGCGCCGCAGCATCGCATCCGGTCCCAAGACGTCGCAAGAGGCTAAAAACCGGTCTTGTCTCTCTCGGTCGTACTCGGTTACAAGTGTGTGAACGAGCCTAAGGTTAAGAGCAGTGTTGCCTTGAGTCGATATCGAACAACGAGAAGAAAATAGGAACAATAGAAACGAAGCGCGTTCTTTGTTCAAGAAACTGGCAGAAACTCGGAAACAGCTTTTTATGGCAACTTTCTGGAGTGCAGTCTTGGGACGTTTTGACAAAGCGAGCATAGCGCTCTAGAGGCGAGGCTTAGATATTTCAACAGCTGTAGACTTGCCCCCTCTTTAGAGGGATTCGTCAATTCATTGCGACCTCTATTTGGTAACTTCGAGGCGAGAGCACTTATGCTGAGCACTCAAACACACGCTATAAGAAAAATAAAAAAAAAAAACCTGGATAGAAAGAGCGATTGTGCGCATATGTTATACTCGGCAATGCTTATTATTTTGCGAATTAAAAAAAAAAAAGAAGGAAACGTTTTTCAGGAATGCCATTTTTTTCAGTGTCGTCCTTCTTCTGCCACCTCCACGACATGGGTGTTTTGAAATATTGCTTTTCGTCAGTGTTAATTTGTATCTGTATTATTTGCTGTTCGGTAGACGAACAACTTTATCGTTTAAAGAGTCCTTGCATCGTGATGTTCGAGACAAATTTTAATAAACGATTTCCACTCTTAATGACGTGTACTGGTGGGATTGGGCCTCTAAATGAGGTCATGTCTCCTGAAAAGACAAGATAAGCATAACGTGGACGCTCCAAGTGAAGACAGCCGCTGCGGTTCAAAAATAAATGTTTTTATGCATTTTTTTTATTCATGTAAAACCATTATAGAAACAGCAGTGCAGCTGTGGCAACACCACCTGCAGAGGTAAGGTTACCATAGAGTTATTATAACGGTACGCCAGAGATACAACTGGCGCTAGTGTCTATGCGACTTCCGTGACGCAATTGAGTTGAAGCAGACAGCAACCAGTCTACTTTTGCGGTTCCTACCGTGCGTTCCTATGAAAAAACGCGCGGTAGTTTGTCGTCTTCGCCAGAAAATAGCATGGAAAACTTTGTTTATTTGGGTCGTACCGAATAAAATGTGCCTCGATTAACAATGTAAAGTGTAATTGCTTTAGTTACCGCATATTTCTTTATCAGTTAGCTACATTTCAGTCCCAAACGTATATTCCGCAGCGCTAGGTGTAAAAACAAGCGACGATTCAAAGCAAAAATAACAATCGAAAGGAATATACTTGGCGAAACTTGGCAGCGTCAGCGGCAACGGGAGCAGTTCGACTGAGCACTGTTTCTTGCCATCATACAGAAATCGCCCCTCGCCCCCTGCTGTCCTGGGATCTACGCATCATCGTTGTCATCGGCAGCGGTGACTGGGTTCCTGCCACTATCAACCGCACCGCCCCGCCCCCGTGTGACAGGAGGCGATACCACCGCCAGGGAAAAACGCCTACTTAAGGGCCGACGACCAACATCTCGTCACTTGGCAGCGTCAGCGGCAACGGGAGCAGTTCGACTGAGCACTGTTTCTTGCCATCATACAGGTCTGACCACTTTTGTTTTGTTAAAAATATTCCTCAGTGTTTTGCTGCTGTCGCTGCCAATTGTGCCAATTGTGTCTTGGTCATGCCTACTGAGGTTGAAAAGATGCGCGATGAGTTAAGGAAAGAATTTCGGAAGGACATTGCAGCCATGTGCAGCTCACTAGAGCGGGATTTCCGGAAAGAAAACCGAGAATTACAGTCAAGCATTAACTTCTGCAGCAAGCAGTACGATGACATGACTACCGAGTGCACCGCGTTGAAAGAGGAAAACAAGACGCTGAAAGCTGAGAATGCTGCACTGTCCTCCCAGTGTGATTCGCTGAAAAAACTACTGTCTGACATGGAGCAGCGTTTAACTGATCTTGAGCAGTACTCCCGGAACAAAAACATTGACATTAAGGGACTTCCAGTAGTGCAGAACGAGCATCTTCCTGACATGCTACAAAAAATAGGTGAGATAATTAATGAGCCTATCACTCAAGAAGATGTTGACGTCTGCCACCGTGTTCCGACAAGGAACTTGACATGCCCGACAGTGGTTGTCCAATTTCACAATCGCACAAAACGTGATGCTGTGCTTGCGAAAGTCAGAAAGACAAAGGTCACCACCAGAGATCTGGGGCACAAAGAAAATGTCCCCATCTACATAAACGAAAACTTGTGCCCTACTCTCAGAAAACTGCTGGGAATGGCAGTGGCAAGAAGAAAGGAAAAGCTATGGAAATTTGTGTGGACAAAGAACGGCCGCATCTTTGCTAGGAAGGACGAGGCTTCGCAGGTGGTTCGGGTGGCTTGCGTGGGTGACTTAGATAAAATAATCTGAGACCCGAACTGTACCAGGTTTAACCTCATTGCAAAATTGTCATGCAATCTCCCCTTTTGACGCCCGCTGACGTGAGCGCTTTGTTTGCCAGAAACAAGAAGCACACTTCCTTTTTCCACCTAAACACTCAATCCCTGCGAAATAAAGAAGATGACATAGCAGCCTTCCTTAGCATGCTAGATTTCACTTTCGACATCATTATGATAACTGAAACGTGGTACCAAGATGATAGCAAAGTAATTGAACTGCCGCAGCATAACACTTTCCTTCTAAATCGCAAAGATAAAAGAGGAGGAGGGGTTATGATAGCTATCAAAAAGTCTTTTGAATGTTCTGCTCTCCCCGCTTTTTCAAGAGTTGATAGTGATTGCGAAATATTATCCTTGAATTGTGGTCAAAATGTGTTCTCTGTTGTCTATCGCCCTCCGAACGGAAACGTCTCTAACTTTTTATCTTTTCTTGATAAATATTTATTTTGGATTAACGAAAACAAGCTTAATTTAATCCTTGGAGGCGATCTAAACATCGACTTTTTATCCCCGTCTCTAGTAGAGCGTGAAATAAATAGAATACTAGAATGCAATGGTTTTGCAAACGTCATAAAAGAAGCAACACGCATACAGAGGACATCAACGTCAATTGATGCATTCATTACAAACATGCATATCTCATCCCTTCTGCCAGGAGTAATATCTACTCAAATAAGCGATCATTTGCCAATTTTTCTTTTTGCCGACTGTCACACCGATTTATCACGACACAAACCTTGCTATGAAACATACCAAAGCATAAACGATAGTACGCTTCAACTTTTTAGAACCAGTCTCGAAGATGTGAACTGGGATCATGTTTATCAGAAAACCGATCCAGAGAACGCGTATAATGCTTTTATTACTACATTTACATCATTATATCTTCAGTGTTTCCCATATAAAACATACAAAATGCCAAGAAAAGCGCGCAAGCCATGGATTACTAAAGAATGTTTAAACATGATTCAAAGAAAAAACTTCCTTTACAATCGCTTTCTTCGCAGTAGACGCTTAGATGATCTTGCAAAATTTAAAACTTACAGAAATAAAGTCACGTCTTATCTCCGTCAGGCCAAAAAAGATTACATGCACAGATTATTTAACACAGACATATTGAAAAGAAGCGATCTCGTCTGGAAACAAATAAACCAGTTTTTGAATGGCAGAAAAGCCACAAATCATACTATTGAAATCATATCAAATAATGAAAAACTATCCGGAAAAAAATTAGCCGACTGCTTTAATGACTATTATGTGTCCCTAATTAAGAGCGACCATGATCCAAATTGTATGACGTACTTGGGCCCGCGTAATTCCCACAGTGCTTATTTGTTCCCAACAGACACAAATGAAATTATAAGTTCCTTTTTGACTCTCCGCAACAGTAAATCACGTGATCCGCATGATCTACAAATTTACCCCATAAAACATGTAATAGATCTAGTCAGTCCTGTCTTGGAGCATATATTTAACAGCTGCCTCGCGCAAGGAGTATTTCCAAAGAGCATGCAAATGGCTAAAGTAACTGTAATTCATAAAGGAGGAGACAAAAATGATATATCTAACTATCGCCCAATATCAATTCTTCCAATTTTTTCAAAATGCCTAGAGAAGATAATTTACAAGCGAATTTGCGGTTTTTGTGATAAATATAGCCTATTGACACCCTGCCAACACGGTTTTCGAAAGCTTCGTTCAACAGAGACTGCCCTTCTCACTCAAAAAGAGCTAATTTTGGGATCTTTTGAAAACAGAGAAATTACACTTGGTGTGTTTATAGATTTTTCAAAAGCGTTTGACTCCATAAATCATAAAACACTGCTTTTAAAACTTGATTCCTACGGTTTTCGTGGTACATTTTTACAAATAATCAAATCATATCTAGATTCTCGCTGTCAGCAAGTTGTAATAAATAACGAATTATCAGACCTCAAATCCATTTCTGCCGGTGTTCCTCAAGGTAGCATATTAGGACCTTTACTCTTCAATCTTTACATCAACGACATTGTTTTAATTGATTCCAACCCAACATTCGTTATTTACGCCGACGACACCAGTTTATTCTTTAGTGCCGCACAAGTGTCGGACCTCGAAGAACAAGCTTCCCATTGTTTGCGCTTGCTGCATAACTGGACCATTTCAAATTCGTTAACCATAAACACAAGCAAATCTCATGCAGTACTCTTCAGACCCCGAAATAAATATCCTTATGTTCCCATTCTTGACCTTAAGCTTGGCTCAGAATCCATTCAAATTGTTTCAGTGGTGAAAAACCTAGGAGTGTTATTTGAAGAGCATCTCACATGGAATCAGCATATTGATATGACTGCCGAAAAAATCTCCAAAATTGTAGGTGTACTATCTAAATTACGTTATTTTATGCCTCAATGTATTAAGAAACTTTTGTACAACTCATTATTTTTCTCTGTAATTTCTTATTGTTTTTTGGTTTGGGGGACAACGACTTTCTCCAACATAAACAAGTTGCATGTAATCCAAAAACGAGCCATTAGAATCATAGCAAACATACCATATGATGCCCATACAAAGTCTGTTTTTGAAACACTCAAAATACTCCCAATACCTCAATTATATAACAATATTTTACTAAAACGGTACAATATGAGCATTAGGCAACATAACATGGCAATTTTAAATTTATCACATCTACAACGTAAGGTACACACACACGATATACGTTCAACTTGTCACTGGATTATTCCACAAACACGTACAAATTACGGTCGTCAGATGCTTCGTTTTAACTTACCCTCTTTATTAAATAATCTAAGTGTTGATTAGCATTTGCAAGTCACAACATGTTCTTTTTTCTTTCTCTGTTGCTATACCGCTCTTACAGTGTTTTGTTCGTGAATTTGAGACGCACCTCCAATGGGATTATGTATTTTTGTTATGACGTGCCCCTGTTGCAATGCTAAGTTTTTGTAGGGGGCGCAGACCCTTAGTCAAGCCTTTTATAGGCTTTTTGTCTGCGCCCCCAACATCTGTGCGATGTTGAATAAAGATTTGATTGATTGATTGATTGATTGATTGTGTTCGAGGTCCGTCAGCATTCCGATGACGCTTATATATTACTAATATGCCAGTCCTGCTCGCTATAAGAAAATGACCGCGTCGTGCATCTTTATGAGCGGATAAAAACATTCAAAACGTAAGGGAACGTACGTGGGCTGTGGAAAGTGTCTCTTTGTATTGTTTTCTCTGCCGGGCAGCTTATATCGGGCACTTGTCCTCAAAGGTTTCGAGCGTGCGGGTGATGTTTTGAACGTAGAACAAGTATCTTCGCACAGAGCAGAAATAATAAATCGGCCGGCCGGTACATATTTAAAATCGAAATATATTACGGGGCCTTCACTTTATTTTGATCGTACATCGTACATGTATGCGGGTAGTTACTGATCCAGTGTTACTGCGTAGTTCTTGCCGCCTCTCTTACTTTTCCAGATTTCCTTCGTTGGTTTCGCACGTATATCCCTCATGCTGAAAAACGCCGACGTCGTGTTCGCGCTAACGGTGTCCGACAGTGCACATAAATACACGTACGAAGCCGTTTTAGCACCGTTTCTAATGCAATGAATTTGAAAGAAAAACGCCTAACCGACCTATTATTTCGTCTGCATGACTGAGAAATGTTCCAAGCTATCTAGTTCGTACGAATTATTCGGGATATTTGATCGTATAATCGAGAGCAGGGAGAAAATGCACTCACTTTTTCCCATAGAAATGCATTACCGGAAGTCAATTTCCGATTGGTTGGTGTCTGCTTCAGTTTGCGTCAGCAAACTAGCGCCAGTTGAACCTCTAGCGTACATTATAATAACTCTATGAAGGATCGCGAGTCGCAACAGACGCCAATTAATTACAAAGCACCCATGTTAACAGCGCACCAGCGGTGCTGTTGCACAAGTATTCGAAGCAGAGAGCAAGGTAGCTTCTTGCGTCACGCACGAACTAGACAGTTTTAAGGCCTTAGCAAACAAGCAACAAGCTAATCATGTAATTTCCATGCATTGCGGCGCGTAGGAGAAATCCGCTGACAAAGTGGGGTCGTATGTGGCGCCAGCAGAAAAGACTGCAGCACCATATTTGGGACCTGCCTTAAAATGTAAACGTTTACGTTTGCTGCACGAGTCTTGCGATTTCTTAACATGTTCAGTCCAAATCTTTATTTGTGTTAAACGCAAACCAGAAAATCGGCTGGTTTAAAGTAGGGAGTCGAACCGGTCATCATCGCGGTTCGGTTCGGGTTCAGGTTCAGCAGCGTTGCATTTTGTTCCGCTTCGGATCTGGTTCAGGGATGCTTTTGAAATAAAGGTTCGGTTACAACTCCATCAAGCGCGAACAGTAAAAAATTGGTTCTTAAAAAAATAAAGTCCACAGCTCCCTGCCAGTTGTTAAGAAGAAAAGGTGAGTTCAACAGTACGTCATCTTCATTAAAAAAAGATTTTCATCAGAAGTCGTGCTGCGGAACAAACACAGCAAAATAAATAAATGCTTAATTGGTTTTGTGATCTTGAATTCCTAACGCAAACACCGTTCTACAAAAAATTAAAGATGGTTATACAAGCGTCTGGAAACTACCAAAGTACAGTACTCACATCTGAGGTCTATCAGCTAGCACGCACAATGACACCGTGACAGCAGCACGCACCTACTCGCAAACTAGCAAGAAAAAAAACTTGTTTAGTTGTTTAGACAGCAGGACTTTAGTCTGCCAGAGTATGGCGACATTGTTAACACTGTAGATGGGAAATTTAGCCAGTGCAGTATGACTGCTAGCCTGGGGTCTTTAACGAGGGCCGTGCAGCGCTGATAACGACCACACGCCGGTACGATGCTAATTCAGATCGAAACGGCAAACTACCCCCACTGCACGCCCGAACGACTTGCTCTAACGACTGAGTTGAAGAGGAGAAAGACAGCGAAGGCCTGTCGAAAGACGATTAAAACAAAAAGAGCATAAAAAAGACATCGGGCGACTTGCTGTTTCTAGAAAACTCGCACACACAAAAAAAATGTTCTTCAAGCCTCGTCCCTGGCTCTGGGCGACTGGCGTCCCCAGTGTCCCGGCGACTGGCGCAGCAGTGTCCCGCTCGTCGCGGCTTTCGCCTCTTGGCGCCTTCAGATTTCGCCACCGCGAAACAAACGCGCCAACGGCCATCAACTTTTAGTTTTTATGTTGGTGATTACGTTCGCTTTCTCTTTCCTTGGGGAATATTGCTTAGCAACAAGAAAAGAAACACACAAGCACACACAAAGAAGAGATATTTAGCCTGTCGGAGTTTCACCTTGCGACGTACCGCGATGCATGCTACGAGCTACACGAGCTACACGAGTCAATTTATGGATCGTAGCTTGTCTCTTGACTTCGCAGTCCCCGCGTCGTTCCGCTCAACCGGGAGGGCACGTGGCACAGCGTTGCCAGATGGTGAAATTCGGCACCAGATTTGGAAAATTTGGTGAAATTGGGGGCTACTGGTGTTGATGTACCGGAACGACTACAGCAGGCATTATCTGGTGAAAACTGGTGAAAAATCTTGAGAAATGGCTTGTCACTTGCAATAATCAAATTTACACCGTTTAGTTAGCTTTTATCCGCACGCCATAGGTGTCGAGAGATATTCCGTGTCAGTGTGACTGGACTCTGTGTGAAGTGTCATGTGACTTGATTTCATGCTTATCAGTTTTTTTCTTGAAGCTTGAGTTCAAAACCTGTTATGAACTGAACTTTATCATGGTGTTGTATTTAGACTTCGTTCTTGTGCGTTTCTTCTTCGTACTGTTGAGAGAAGATATGCTTAATTTAGACTGCGAGTGTCTTTAAGTGCAATATTATGTGGCCTTTCTTACGTGTCGGTGGCCTTTATTAATTTGAATTTTCCGTCTAAGGACTACCCTGCATCGACATCTCATATACTTGGTATATTAAAAAGTAGCAATGCTGATAATGCGCCACATGTCTGCTTTCTTCCTTTTTTATTTCGCTGTGATGAGTCTAATTATATCAGTGAACTTCCTGAAAGCTATCCTTTTGCGAGTGCATGCATAAAAAAGCTGAAGGACTTCGAAATACGTAATTAGACGCGATATTTTAGTACTGGCGAAATCTGTTGAAAATTTCGGCCAGGATTTGGTGCCGAAGCATCTTTTCCAAACTGGCAACGCTGACGTGGCACCCTCCAAGCTGTGAACTGGCTCCGGTGGCTCATAGCGTCCTTTGATGGTCCATCGTAAAGTGAAACAAAGCATTGAACTGTACGCCTCCACGCCGACTTGCCGACGCCAATTCATGCTGCACATAGATGTGCAATGTACTCATTTGTTTTATTGTCAAGAGCTGTCTTCATGTCGTCGCTGCCGTCTGTTTAGTCAAAACTGAGCCGATGACGCCAACGTCGCGAATATTTATTTACTTCTCGCCGCCACCTTCAAAAAAGACGCGACTCACTTTTTTTTGTACGCCGAACCGTTATTAATGAACCGGTAACCGCCACATGAGATTACTGTTCAGTTCCGGTTCGGGTTCAGTATCGAATGTTTGATTTGGGTTGCAGTTTTGTTCCGGTTCACTTATAAATAACAATTTTGCTCCGGTCTTCGGTTCGGGCTTGGTTCGGCATTGTGGTTAAAATCTACTTGCTAATCGCGTATGATCATAAAAAGGCTGAACCGCATGTAAGCGATTTAGCGATCGACGAAACGAACAACGGCGACAGCGGCGAGAGTCAGCGACGAGCAACGAAGATTTCTCACTGTCGCTCGTCGCGTCGCTCGGTTTTGGATTTCAAGAAAACGTCGCTCATCGCCTTGGTCGCTTGCTCCCTTCCCTTCTATGCGGTTGGCCTCGTCGCGCGACTGACCGAGCGACAGCGAAGCGGGTCGCCGTCGCTTGTCGTTGTCGCTCTGCCAAATCGCTTACATGCGGTTTATACTCAACAACCGCTTTGTCGCGTCTCGCAGCGCCAGGAACGACACAAGCTTGTTCGTCTATTCAGTGTTGGTTGCTTCACGGAGGGCGCGCCATTTTCGTCCTCGAAGGAGAATTATACGCCAGTGGGATAATCAAGCGGTCAGTCATTGTCGAGTTTCCTAGGTTGGGGTGCCCACAACAGCTGTGAAATGAGCGACCATCCAGTCCAGGCTCCCAGGCAGAAAAACGTCTTTATCTCGTGCGTTCCTTTCGAGCCGTCCGCACGTGCCTCGTGCCAGCCACGTCGCACGTGGGTCACTCAACAATCACCACATCTCCCTTTTTTTTCAAAGCAGGGTAATTTACAACATATACAAAACCGCTAGCCAAGTTTAAACACATCACAAATTTAAAATTTATACAAAACATCTGGCCAAGTTTAAACACATCACAGAGTAATTTACAATATGTACAGAGCATCTGTTGAAGTTTAAATAGCACATTAGCTGTCGAACAACAACTCGGACAACAAACGTATATGGTGCAAAGTATTTTACAAAACCTCTGTTAGAGTTTAAATCCCACATCAATCTTCAAAACCCAGCCTGACCGGCTTGCGCACAATTCGTCCTGACCTGGTCACATAAGCCTGAGGTACCCTGGCAGCGCCTGAAGCAGGTCCTACAACAACATTACTTCGCGTACTGCCGTCTAGACTTTCGTCCGAACTGTCGGTGTCTTCCTCATCTCCTACGGGAAAGTCGTACGAACCGCCGTTCTGGTGGGAGGAACCAGAAGGAAGAAAGTGTAAAGCTCTTCTGTTTCGTCTCAGCTGCCTTCCAGAATCTGTTTCCAGCAAGTAAGACCGAGGTTTGGCAGCTCGCGCTACCACTGTGGCTTCCGACTTCCTGTCGTTTACCCACACTTTATCTCCCACTTTCAACGTACGTAGCTCTGTCGCTCGGTGTCGTTTGTTGAAGCCTCTGCGTTGCTTCTCGCGTTTTCGGCGGTCCGTTCGTATTACTGTTTTCAGATCGGGGCGCACCTGACCTTGTAACTTGGGGAGCATTGGCACCCTCGTCCGAAGACGTCGTCCCATCAAGATTTCAGCAGGACTTCTTCCCGTCAACCCTGGTGTGGCTCTGTAAGCCAAAAGAGCTAGGTAGGGATCTGTTGATTTTTGGATAAGACGTTTAACAGTTTGCACCATTCTCTCAACCTCGCCATTTGCTTGCGGGTACCTTGGACTAGTCGTAACGTGACGAAACCCGTACTTCGATGCAAACGTTTCAAATTCCGAGCTTGCAAATTGGGGTCCGTTGTCCGAAATGACAATTTCGGGCACACCATGTCGAGCGAAGATACTCTTAAGTCGTTCGATGACAACGTCGGCACGAGTGGAAGGGAGCAGGGCTACTTCCGGAAACCGTGACAAGTAATCAACAACTACTAAGTAATCTGAGTCGTTTATCTTACACAGATCCACGCCCAGTTTTTGCCACGGGTAGGCGGGGGTGACCGTTGGGATCATTGGTTCCGCACTCTGGTAGCCATACTGCGCACAAACTCGGCAGTTCTGTACCAACGCACCAAGTTCCTTACTTAGGCCTGGCCACCACACACATTCTCTAGCCCGAGCTCGACACCTGGCTATGCCCTGGTGACCGTCATGCAAACGGAGCAAAACCTCTTTCCTTAGTTCCTGAGGAACAATTAACCGCGTGCCCTTCAACAAAAATCCATCACCCTGGGTTATCAAAGCCCTCACCTGCCAGTATGGGCGTAGCAAATCAGGAACTGATGGTTTCACGGGCCAGCCCTTCTCGCATAAACGCTGTAGCGACTTACAGACCGGATCAGAGGCTTGATACTCTTTTACTTTGGAGACAAAGTCTTGTCCGGTTTCTAGCCCTGTCAGGCAACCCTGCGAGTATGCGTCTACTTCTCCAACTGTTAGTTCGTCCGGAACTACCCGTTTGTCTTTGAGTGGAGCACGAGACAAACCGTCAGCCGTAATGAGCTGCTTTCCCGGTACGTAAACCATTTTAAATCGGTATCGCATGAGCCTCATGCGAAACCGCTGCACGCGGGGAGGTAGGACGTCAATAGAGTAAGTTCCAAGCAACGGAACCAATGGTTTATGGTCAGTCTCAAAGACGGCATCGAGCCCTCTCAGGTACTCATCAAACCTTTCAGCGGCCCACGTCAACGCCAGCGCCTCTTTCTCGATCTGCGCGTACCGCGTCTCCGCTGAGGTTAAAGAGCGAGAAGCAAATGCAATGGGTCGTCGGTCGCCATTTTTCTGGACCTGAGAAAGAACTGCGCCAAGGCCGAACGACGAGGCATCTGCAGAAAGGACAGTGGGCAGGGTGGGGTCATACTTCGCCATGCACTCAGCCGAGCAGATGCTGTCTTTGATTGCACTCAGAGCTGCCTCTTGGGCTGGGCCCCACACCCACTCAACATCTTTCTTTAACAATTCCCTCAAAGGAGAGGTCTTGTGCGCTAGGTTAGGTAAGAACCGGCCCAACTGGTTGGCCATACCTAGGACTCTTCTGACCTTCGACACGTCTGTAGGAGTTTCAAGGTTCCGGATGGCTCTGACCTTTTCAGGGTCAGGCTTTATGCCGTCTGCACTGACGCGGTAACCCAGAAAGGTCACTTCCTTCGCCCCGAAAATGCATTTGGACTTGTTAAGGGTGACGTTAGATTCTGCCAGCTTATCTAAGGTTTTCTTTAACCTTTCATCATGTTCAGCTTTGTCTTTCCCGAAAATCAACACGTCATCCATAAGGTTAACGACTCCAGGAAGACCCTCCAAAATTTCTGACATTCGCTTCTGGAAGTATTCTGGCGCAGAGCTTATACCGAATGGAAGCCTGGTAAAGCAGTACCTTCCATACGGCGTGATAAAAGTCGTGAGCTCCTGGCAGTCCTTTGATAACTTGATTTGATGAAACCCTGAGTTTGCATCTAACTTTGAAAAAAAAACTGCATCGGCGAGCAATCCTAACGTTTGATCTACTGTTGGGAGGACAAATCTCTCCCTTCGCACGCTCTTGTTCAATTGGGTGAGATCGACACATAATTCTTACATCTCCGGACGGTTTGAGCACAGGCACTATTCCCGCGCACCACTCTGTAGGCCCCTCAACCCGACGGATTATCCCCATCTCTACCATTTTCTCAATTTCGCATTTCACCGCATCACGCAGCGGGATCGGAATCCGCCTAGCTGTGCTTATTGCAAATGGTCTAGCGTCGGGAATCAGGCGGATAGTGTATTCGCCGGGAATCGTGCCTAGGTTACGAAACATCTGGGGGTACAGCACTTCAAGGTGATCTTTATCCTCCGCAATGTCGTCTACAAACTTCACGACTCCCAAGGACTCAATCGCTGGCAACCCAAGCAAGACGTGGCGCAGTGGGCTGACTACGTACACGGTATGGAATGAAAGGTTTTCTTTCCACTGAAACTTGGCCCTGAACTTTCCCAGTACATTTAGGCTCTGCCCGCTCGCGCCCGTTAAGGCTACGTCAGCTTTTTCCAGCTGGACTGGAATGCCTGGGAAGGTTGAGGGTACTACGGTTACTTCGGCGCCTGAGTCAATCTTTGCAAAAACTGGTACACCATTGAGAACTATTTTGGTATACCTTGCTTTCGCACCTTCTGTGTTTAGGGCTCCGAGAAAGAAGTGTCCAGTCTCTTCGTCGATGGCCGAAACCGGTACCCTTTTTTAGGTATGCGAGATGTCTTTCGGCAGACCTGGCGGAAGTGTCCCTTATTCTGGCAGTTGAAGCACTTTTGGCTCCTCGCAGGACACAGGGACCGCTGGTGCTGGTCTCCACCGCAGAACTGACACGACTTTTGGAGAGAAGATTCGTCCGGAGTAGTGCTCTTCCTGTCCGGCAGCTTGGAGTGGCGGCGCACAGCGTCGACATCCAGGTCAGAGTCCTGGGTATCTTTGGACGGCGGCGGATCGGTTGATCGGAGGGTGTGTTGCTGCTCGTGCACTGTTTCTTTCAGTCTCGCCTTGGCTGTTGCAGTGGCAAGAGTAAGCTTGGCGTCCATCTGCAGGGATTCCGAGAGCTTCTCGTCGAGAAGGCCAACCACGAATCGGTCTCGAATCATCCGCTGTTTCATTTCGCCGAAGTCACAGCGTTCAGCCTGCACGTGCAGCGCCGTGAGGAACTGATCGACCGTCTCGCCCTTCTTTTGTTGCCGACGGTGGAAGCACGCGCTCTCGAACACGACGTTGCGTTCCTTCACGAAATATTCATCGAACTTCTTTTTTACGACGTCAAATTTCTTTGCGTCTTCTTCTGCTAGGTCGAACGTTGCAAAAATGTCTCTTGCCTGTTTGCCCATGGAATATAGCAGGGTACGGACTTGCGCCTCGTCACTTCGCTCGTTGATACCAGACGCGTAGCGGTAGTCATCGAAGTGCTGTATCCAGCTAGGCCACTCCGACGAATTATTGAAATCCAGTGGCGGCGGCTGCTGGAGGGAGGCGAAGAATCCTGACGGATTCTGTCTGGCGGCTTCTGCCATCGGTCCTCAGTTCTGGCGTGACGTGGCCACTTCTGACACCATGTCGAGTTTCCTAGGTTGGGGTGCCCACAACAGCTGTGAAATGAGCGACCATCCAGTCCAGGCTCCCAGGCAGAAAAAACGTCTTTATCTCGTGCGTTCCTTTCGAGCCGTCCGCACGTGCCTCGTGCCAGCCACGTCGCACGTGGGTCACTCAACAATCACCACAGTCATAGCCAGTGCAATGATGCTGTAGCAACTTTCTATGCGCTAGCGAATTGCGCCATCATCGATATCTCAAACGGATGGCCGTATTTTGGGAAAAGACGGACGCGATCAAGCCTGGACTCTGACGTCATGATTCTCCAGGAAAGTTTAGAATGAGGGAAGCGGCCTCGCATCTCTCCTCCTCGCTTCAGTTCACCAGCTCGACGGGACAAAGTAAGGAGGAGAGGGAATGAGAATCGTGACGTCACATGTCTCGTCGGCCGTGTTCACTCGCGCATTTCTTTTCCAAAAATACCGCCATCCGTCAGAGCTAGATATCGCGGTATGAGTGCTGTTTTTCGATTCTGCAAGGTCCTGCCTATCGCTCCAGCCCTGTTTTGTGAGCTAGCAGTTCGCATATTCCCGCCACGAGCCTTGAGCAAGCCTTCCACGCGCAAAGGTTGCAAAAATTGTCATTGCGCAACTGCCCCGGGAGAGGAAATATTTATTTTAACACGCCTCGTCCGGCGCTCCAATATATCTTTACCACTCTTCCCCAAGTACGTTGTGGACGTGCTGGATCAGAAGTGGCAGTAGGAGGGCTTGGTGATCTTTAGGTGGAGTGATCCAGCTCTCCCAGGAATTTGGGTGTAGGTCGGGGGGCAGTTGGCGTAAAGTGGCAGATATGAGGGGTTTCGCGTGTGGACAATCCCACATCATGTGTATGTTGGATGGGTGGCTTCCGCAATGGGGACAGTAGGGGCGTCCAGGGAGTCCTTGTATGTAGTGTTTGTAATGAGGGGTCATTAGAGTGTGAGTTTGAGCACGGCGTAAGATGGCACCCTCTTCGCGAGTGAAATGTGGAGGCGGATGGGGGAGAGTCGAGGCGGTCATACGCAGGTCTTTGAGAATAGCCGTCCGAGCTTTGTGGAGTTGCTTGCGGTGTTCACGTGGATCGTAGGACTCAGGCCAGAGGGTAGGAGGCCCCGGATTTCCTTCAGCGCGGGAGAGCGCGTGCGCTCTTGAATTTCCTCCCATGCCCTGATGGCCTGGTATCCATTGGATGGTGACGTTCAGATGAGGGTGAGTAGTTAGGTGTTGTTGGATGAGGGCGTGTATATGGGGCGGGAGCGTGTTGTCCCGAAACTGTCGACAAGCTCCTTGACTGTCGGTGCGTATGAGAATCTGATCGTGATGATGTGTGGGGATGATGATGGCCTCGGCGATGGCAAGTGTTTCGGCAGCCGTAGGAGAGGGTACACCTTCATGCAGAGTGGTATGGGAGTAGGTATTGTTAGTCACTGCCGTGCGACATCGGTCAGGGTAATAGCTGGCATCAGTGAAGTAAAGGTCTGTATCCGGCGGTTCCCCTTGCTTCGTGAGACGTTTGACACGATCTTCCCTTCGAGAAGAGTGGGCCTCCGGACACATGTTTCGCGGTAGGGGAAGGACATGTAGACGTGGCAGTGAGTCCCATGGTGGGGAGGTTGGAGGGATGGAGGGGAGCTGGGAGGTGTCATAGTGCTGGTGGTCTAGTATTCGTCGGCCTTGTCGCGATGTACCTAGGCGTTCATGTTGAGCGTGGCGATGCATGGTAATGCGCTCGTCCAAGGTGTTGTGGACTGCCAGTTAGAGGTAGTAGGTGGTTGGGTGCGAACCGTGGAACGCCAAGTGTGAGTCGGGTGCACTTACGGAGCGCGGTTTCGAGTTTGCGGATTTGTGTGGTGGTGAGGGTGACATAAGGTAGGTTGTACATGACTCGGGTGTAGACCAGGGCTTCGACCGTTTTCCGCATCTCATGTTCTTTTAGACCTCGGTTGCGCCTGGATACTCTAGTGAGCATATGGTGAATTTCGTTTATCTGCTTTGTGATGAGTGCTAACCACTCGTCCGCTTTGCCGTCCTGTTGGAGGAGGAAGCCTAGCACCCGTATGGTGCGGCGGCGAGGGATGAGGGTGCCATTTATATGTAGTTGAATGAGTGCGCGGTAGTCGTCTGCCTTCTGTCCCGTATCGTTAGAGACAACGATGTATTCTGTTTTTGTGGGGGAGCATGTGAGGCCAAGTTGCGTTATGTGGGTGTGGATTGTGTCAAGTCCGGCCTGCACCGTGGCTTCCTGGTCTGCTGGGGAGCCGGTGCAGCACCAAACGGTGATGTCGTCCGCATAGATATTGTGCTGTAGGTGCGGGATTTCGTGAAGTTTACCCGGAAGATTCTTCAAGGCTAGATTGAATAATGTGGGAGAGAGAATAGCCCCCTGTGGTACTCCAGCTGTTAAGGTATGGTCAGGGGATACGAAGTCATTGACCTGTATCTGTACTGTTCGATCGGTTAGAAAGGCTTTGACATAATTATACATTCTAGAGCCGGGTGCCGTGTCCAAGAGGTTATCTAGTATTGTGTGGTGCGCTACAGAGTCGAAAGCTTTGTGAATGTCTACGCTTGCTATGGTACGCAGTTGTGTAGTACTGGCATTCTGGTATATATCTTCGTATATGCGAAGCATGGCATCTTGTGTGCTAACATGTGATTGAAAGCCCGTCATAGTGTATGCTAAGGAATCTGTGGTCTCTAGATGCCATTGAAGGCGATTTAGAGCCATTCTCTCCATAAGTTTGCCAACGCAAGAGGTAAGTGAAATAGGTCGGAGGTTGTTGATCTGGTTGGGAGGTTTTCCGGGTTTCGGGATGGGTATGATGAGGGCCGTTTTCCACTCATGAGGGAGGATTCCAGTCTCCCATGCCTGATTGATTTGGTCGAGGAGAGGTTCGAGGAAGTTCTCAGGTAGGTTGCGTAGTGTGGTGTAGGTGATTCCATCCATACCTGGCGTAGTGTTCCTTTTCAGGTTGTGAAGAGCTGCTTGTAGCTCGTTCATGCTGAAAAGGGAATTGATTCCGGTGGAAAGAGAGTCGGGAGATTCGGGAGGATGGTCGGGCAGTGGGGAAAGGTTTGGTTTGTGTGAATAAAAGAGTTTTTGTATGTCTCGTGCAAGAGATTCAGGGTCTGCTCCTGTATGCATGAGAAGCTTTGTTAGTGTGTGCCTAGGTTTAGCCTGTCCCAGAAGGGATCGAAGGATCTGCCACACTCGAGGTGTGTGTAGTTGTCCGTTAAGCTGATCGCATGTCTGGAGCCAGTTCTCGGTAGTAAGGGTGTATGCATATTCCTGCGCCTCCTCAGTGATAGCCTGTATAGCTTTTTTGAGGTGGCGATTGGTCTTGTTCTTTTTCCAGCGTTGTATCATGCGGTGTCGTTTGTCCCACAAGGAGAGGAGGTGTGAGTCTACATGTTCGTGGTCTGGGGTGTTTATTATGTGCTTTGTGTGTTTGCGGTATGTGGAGTGTAGAATGTCTACCCACTCTTGGTAGGAGGACGGGGTGGGTAGTTCCTCTAGTTCCGTTCGGAGTTTATCCCATTTGGTCATTCTAGTACGCAGTCCTCCCTGGGAGCTCTTTCGGCGTGTTTGAAGGTAAGTGAGCGAGGTCTGTAGGATGCAATGGTCGCTCCCCAAAGTTTCCTGGAGGTTATCCCATGTCGCTGGCACTGGTCCGTTGTACCATGTGAGGTCTGGTGAGCTGTCATGTTCTACACTGTTTCCTGTACGTGTGGGCAGGGTGGTGTCATTGAGAAGGGTGTATTGATGAACTTCCATGGCCTGCGCTAGCTTGCGGCCATTCGAAGTGGTGCGTTTATATCCCCAGGAGGTGCTGTGGCTGTTAAAGTCCCCTGCTATGAGGACCGGATGAGACTTGTATCCTGCTGAGTGTTTAGCTAGCCATCCTAGGTTTGCGTTAGGGTGTTTAGGTAGCCAGTAGGCGTTCGTGATGATAGTGTCCTTGGTGTTGTGCCCTAGACGACATTGGACAGTGACGTATTCATTGGATGGTGTGTTCAGGTGGGAGGTGTCAATTTGCGTAGCAGCTATGTGTTTGGATACATAGGTGGCGGTCATGATGGGGACCGAAACGCCCGTGGGTGACCGTTTGTCTTTGTGCGTGATGCTAGGTTGTATGAATAATTCATATCCAGGAATAGTGATTGATCCGTTTGTTTCTTGAAGAAGAATGATGTCAGGTTTGGGGTCAGCCACCTTTATGTACTGAGTAAGGAGGCCCTTTTTGCGACGTACGCCTCTACAATTCCATTGCCATATGGTGTACGTGGCTTGTGGCGTGTTCGGAGAAAAGTTAAGTGCGGTGGGTGGTGGCGGTGGAGAATTAGACATCTTGGTTCATATCGGTATCTATCTTGGCTGTGCCGTGGGATGTTTCTGCTTGGCTGCTTCTAGTCTGTCGTTTGCGTGGTAGCTCCAAGGCATTTATGGCCTGTTCTAGTTTTAATATAGTGGCGGCTTCGTTATCGAGGCGAGTAGCTAAGTGTTTGTTGTGTTCGATGATTTGCTCTATGAGTGCGTCTCGCCTTTGGTTGGCCTGTTGCATCTGCTGTGTGGTGGACTGAAGCGCCGAAATGGCGTTTACCAGTTTGTCTACTTTAGTCACAAGGGCATCTAGCTTCTCCTCTATCGGCGAGGAAGCGGCTGTGAGCGATGAGTGAGGTTGCGAGTGTTGTGGGGTTTGCGTATAGGACGGGTGTAATGTGACTGATTTTGACACGTTAGGGGGTGGGAGAATGGGGGAGGAGAAGGGGGGTCCCTGGAGAGCTGGCTCGCTCACATTGGTGGGAGGGATGGTGGTTCTTTGGGCCGACCCTGGTAACTTGGGGTTCGGTGTCTTGGGTGGTGGTGTTGTCTTGGGTGGTGTGGTTGACAGCTCTCTTGATGTTTCGTCCCGGGTTCGGCTCCTGCTTCTGCTCCTTTGCGATGTTTGAAGGGCTTCGAACCGGTTGTGGGTGGGTAATTCTGGCCACGCTTGAGAGTTCTGTGGTGCCAGAGATTGGAGTTGATGTCGTCGTTTCTGTAGGGCTTGCGTCTGAGCTGCTTGGTTTGCCTGCAGTCGGGCGGAGCAATTAGGGGAAGTGGGCGGGTGGTCTTCTCCGCAGTTTACGCAGTGTGGCTCGCATTCATGAGGAGTTGCAGGAGTTTGACCCACGGGGAACTGTTTGCTGCAGTTGAGGCATGTGGTGAATTGAGTTTTGTTGGGACAGACGTCGGCGCGGTGTCCGATCACACAGCAGAGCGTGCAAAGGATGCTTCGCGGCTGGTAAGGGTGCAGTCTCATGGCGACGCGGTTCATAAAGGCGTAGCGCGGTAGCCGTGGTCCCTCAACTGTGACCAGGATAGTGTTCGACGTGCCGATGCGGCGGAGGTGCAGGAGCTTGGCGTGTTCCACTTCGAGGGTGTTGCGGATGTCTTCTTCTGATAATGTCGCGGGGATTCCATGCACAACTCCGCGTGCGTTTGCTGGATCGTTGGCCTTGTATGTCCTGATTTCATGCTGTTTGCCCTGGATATGTACGGTTTTCAGAGCAAGTAATTTGGTCTCGGCCGAAGGTCTGTAAGTGTCGATTGCAAGGAGGTTCTGGATTGTTCGTACTTTTATATAGGTGTCTTTTCGCTCGATGGTGTTGAGGCCAGCGGCGTGAAGCACGTCGGCTCCAAGCATATGCGTGTCCACGCTGCCGAGGTTGATGTTGTCGGAGAGTTTCACTATAATGGTCGTGGTGTGGGGCTGCCGTGGCGCCGTGCCGACAGTCTGCCATTCATGGGAGTTTACTCGGTCAATATCCATGACGTCGATGTTGTCGGAAAGTGTTGTTGGACCCTGGCCGAGCGGACGGTGGCCGGGCCGAGCGCAGGGTCAAGTCGGCTGTCTCTCCGAATGTCAGGCTTAGCGAGTCGGGTTCCCGCAGGGGGGTGAAGTTGACCTTGGGCGATAAAGTCAGGTCTAATAGGTCCGGGATATTGCTGCTCGAAGGTCCAGGTGTGGTATACTGACCTTTTGGTGCAGCTTGAAAGGTCACTGGTGAAGTATTCCGGGATTTTCGGCAAAAATTTGCGGAGCTCGGAATGCATCAGAGAGCACTGGTCGGTGCTTCGTCTTCTTTCTGCCCCGGGAGGATCGGAGAAAGCTAAAAGGAAAGGAACAAAAGGCCGAAGCATGCGCCGTTTGCCATTCCGGGGAAAACAAATATAAAAAAAAAAAGAGAGCATGTGTTACGGAGAAGTTCGGTCACTCCAGAGAGTGGGAATGGGCCCAGTGTCTCCATTTCGAGGAGTTGAAAGGTATGGAATCGTAGAAAACTATAATTCCCCGGAATCGAATTGAAATGGAAGGGTGTGTCCATTCCAAAACACTGGAAGGAAGTATGGACACACGAGTAGATAAAATTGAAGCTTTCGAAGGTGAGAAAACTTCTATTCACAGACTCCATTCGTAGTGTGATTTAACGCAAGTAGTTGTGGGCATCAAACTCTCACACACCTGTTCCTTACTGAAAATTATGCTTCAAGTTTGCCAAGTTTACTTGCACTCAGTTCAATAAAAGCTTGTACACTTTGATTTAGACGGCATCCGTGCTTTTGTTTCCTGTATTTATTGCATTCTTTTTTATGCCCCACTCTCGGATTTATTACTTTATGATAAACATTCCCCAGCTCGCGTGCAGTTTGTTTTTAACTTATTTGTTTACTTCTGCTAAAAAATACATTTGAACACATTACATTTTTTTCGACCTCCAAGGAAGATCAGTCCACAATTTTTAAATACTCTCCTTTTGACGAATACTCAATTTTATTCTATTTATTTGCGTTTATTTTTTTTTTCGTGCCCCAGTCTCGGATTAATTACTTTATGATAATAAACATTCCCCAGCTCGCCTGCAGTTTATTTTGAAATTACTTGTTAACTTCTAAAAATTACATTTGAACGCACTTCATTTTTTTTCATACTTCAAAATAGCATCCGTACACACTTTTTTTTATACCCCTCTTTCAATTAGCTACACGAACGAATTCGGTAACCACACATGGGCAAGCAGCACCTACTTGATTGTTTTTCTTATGCCTTTTGGCGGGTCGTTTCAGGGCAATTATTCTGTTTGTTTATGTCTATTCGCTTCTGAAGATAATTGAAGAAGCAACGAGTTGGTTTCCTAAGGCGAAAGCCAATCTTTCTCGAAACGTCGCTAACCTGAAAAAGCTGACTGTTGCAATAGTTACTTTCAGTCTGTTTACTCCGCGCCCGCGAGAGCCGCACTTTTAGTAATAAAGTCCTGTATTTTTGAAGCAATGTCAGACGTTCTGGTATCCTATGAGGGTGTCCTAAAACTTCTGTCCGAGCTGAGAGCAAACTCCGCCACCGGTCCAGATTGCAGTCCTTCCTATATCTTAAAATGTTATGCACCCATTATCGCTAAATATCTTGTTATCTTGTTCAGTCTGTCTTTATCATTCCAGAAACTGCCTTTAGAACGGAAAACGGCGAATGTTGTTCCAGTTCATAAGAATGGTCCTCGCTCACAGGTTTTGAGCTATAAACCATTTCTCTAACCAGTATGTGCTATCAAACACTTGAGCATATAATATATTGTAACATATTTCGGCACTTACAATCGAAAAATGTTTTCGTAGTTTATCAACTTGGATTTAGAACAGGCTTTTATTGTATCACTCAGTTGGTCGAGTTATCCTATGATGTTTTTTCTTCATTTAAAGGAGCGGTGCAATGATATTCAAGTGGAATGTTTTTCACTTTACACGAGCTTACTGGCACTAGTGGGACTCATGGATACTCGCACGCAACGCCACTGGCCAAGAAACTCCTTTGTTGCGGTGTATTTTCAAGGACAAAACCGATCATTTTAATTAAATCTCTCCTTTGCAAAATTTGATGACGTAACGTGAGGATCGCAGTACACGCCAATGACGGTATTTGAATGCGGTTCATTGATTGGACCCGAGCATTGCGTGGGCACTCGATTTGGGCTCGTGATAATTACTAGCTCGAGAAGCATTCGGGTAACGGCCCGTGTCCAATCGCTGCAACGACGACAATAGCCGAGCCATAACAATGTCTGAACTCAGCGCGTGTCCTGTGCTTTGCCAACCCCAGCGCGTGGCTATGATCAACATTGGCGGCGTATAATCGCCTCCAGATGACGTGGCCGCTTGTTCTGGCTGCGAGTTGAGGGGGTGAACGCGACTCGTTTTTCTTAAATTTTTTTTTCTGGGACTTTTTTTGCGTGGGGTGAAAAACAAATGCGTGTTTCATAGGTCATTAACGTCAGGGATCCGTTCTAAGCGGTATTTGCGGTGATAAATACATCGGACAGACGGGCCGATGCCTAAGCGATCGGGTGAGGGAACACGTTAACGGGATCAAGAAAGCAGCCTCCGACACCTCGGAGATTAGTTACCATCCGATTGCAAAACACACCTCTGAGTGCAGCGAACCCTGTTCGGCCGACCTTCCTTCGACCACCAGGATTGGAGGTCACGCCTCAAGATACGGACGAGAGATCATGGAGGCCTTCGCCATGCACCACAGTCAAAACAACTTCGGGTCCCCCTCTATAGGCTTATCCAGGAGGGAGATAAACTTCCTGGGGCCAGAGCTGACGTCTCCCGTTTCCGCGGCTCCAAGCGATTAGATGTCATCTCACGGGATCGTCCTTCACTCTCTTGCCCTACACCCTCTCCCATCGCTTTCCCTCTTTCCAATGTGGAGCCCTTCACCCTCCCCCTCCTTCACCTATATACGCAAACTTCGGGTCAATAAATGTTGTTGCTAGTTGGAAGTCTTCGTTGTCCGTCCCCCTTTTGTGTATCTTCCTCATGTTTATGTACCGTTACCAACACGCTCGTTTTGTACTTAACTTTACAAAAACTGTTGCATCGTCCCTTTAACTCTGGGAATCATGTTGACTGTAATGTGTTAGACTTTCATAAGGCCTTTGATAATCTTTCACGCTCTTTATTTCTCCTTAAGCTTTCATCAGTAGGATTCACAGTAAAGACCTTCTAGCTTATCGTCTGCTCAGATCTGATGACTTGGAGATCACGAACGACTCCGCATTTGCTCTTGGCAACCCTTGTCTCATTGAACCGCATCACAGTTTACGCCCGACAAAGTCGCAACCCTATACCACAAAACATAAAAAGAGACGTATTTTACCGCTTTTGATACTTGCGCCCAGAATATTCACTCTCACTCTCGGAAGGCACAAAAAAACGTTCAGCCTTTCCACTCTTCTGAAGAAGGAAGAGCAGTGAAGCTGTACTCGATACACTGCCGCAACGCGCACGCGCCCGTTTCCCGCTTCTTCTCGTCCGACACGCCGCCGATCGTGGATACGTCGGTCGCAGAGTCGGTCGCACACGGCGCACGTGACGCCAAACGCGTAATCCACGAACTCCCTCCGAACATCGCCGTCGCGCCCGGGAACTGTTCAGCCGGCGTGGAGTGCAGTCGTCGCCGGGCCTCGCGCTTGCGCTTGGCATCCGTGGCACGATCGTTGTCCGTGGCGCTGGCCCGCCGGTGCCCTTTACATCGCCGGTTCTGTTCTTGGCGGCGGCTTTCCAGGCGAGCAATGTGCTCTTCTTTGGCAAGGGAATCTGAAGCGCTCGACGCAGTGGAAGTCGAGGCGACAACGTCTTTGCGACGGTTATGGACCCATTCGCGCTGCTGCGTACGTCGCCGCTCCTTCCGCAGCCAGTCTTCTTTCCCCGAAAGGGCACGCGGCTGACCCATCCTGAGTCCAAGCCGAAACTGATAAGAGCGTTAGGAAACAGGCGCAAAACAGACGAGGACGAAGAAACACACATGACGAGCGCAGCGCTCGTCACGTGTTCTTCTTTGTCGTCGTCTGTCTTTCGCGCTGTTTCCTACGATGAATTCCCACCAACGCGCCGCCCAACTATCCATTCTTCTATGTTAGCTAGTTAGCTGTAGGGTGCCTAGATGTCTGTCTGTCTCAGGGTGAAGACATCCATTGTTGCCCTGAATGAGCCAGCGCGTGACGCTCTCGCGCAGTCGGTGCGTGACTTGGGTGGTAAAATGGCGTCTGTGCATTCGCCAAAGCTACGCGCTCGAGCTGAGTGACACCGGATTACGCGCCCTTGAAAATGTATAAAAAACGATTGGGCGGAAAAATGGCTGAGATGTCACCACTCAAGCAACAGCGCGTGTGTATGAAGGCACTCTAGTTAGCTGGAAAGGTTGGCGCCATCTACCAGCGACGGCGGCCACCATACTGGTTGTGTGCTTGCCGCCTTCGCTTATAGATGGCGGTAGCTGTCCAGAGGCGTTTTTGTCGACAAGTGTTTTGTACCGGACACGATCCTCGGGAACCCTAGCCCTTAACAACTCCGCTGTAAAGTTGCATCGCCGAGAACAACCTACTAGGGTAAGAAATAGCAGTTTTCCCCGTTTTTCCCAGAGTCCCATGAATTAGCTGGTGTCAAGCGATGGCTGCCGGTGGTGCCGCTTGACCCTACCGAGACCAGCCTCGATCCACGATCCAGCCTACTAATCCAGAGATCAGCGCTCGGAATGGCGGATGCGGCACGCAATGCATAGAGCCAGCAATGCAGTTGTGGTGCTGCTGTCGACTTTGAGACGATACCATTGGCGTTGTGCGCGACCAAAGGCGTCACTGTTGTCGGCCTTTCAGGGTTGGCCAGACGCTCAGTATGGCGTCTTGAGTATCATGAATCCTACTTCCATTTGTAGAACTAAGATGAATGTCAGACTGCCAACTTTGAAGGTGTTGGTTTAAGGACGCAATGACTACAAGCTGTCACCGTGTTTTTAGGCACACCATCAAAATTGTCACTGACAATCGATAACCCTGGTCCCGACGTCCCAGAGAGAATCCATAAAATGGAGTTACCAAAGTATATCTTCACCAACAGTGAAAAAGACACGGATGGATGGATGGATGGAGGGTAATGTGTAACGGGCGGCAGCTTGCGCCGCCTAGCCAAACATTTCATCTAGCCTTCTTTTTTAATTTGTATAAATTGTGTTATAACACAACCCCCCCCCCATTTTTAAAGTGATTCCATTGCTTACTTTTATCTGTATTTTTTTACCCCCTCCTTAGATATTTTCCACCAATCTTCCAATCTCCTCTTAGTTATCTCAATTCGTTCCCTATCCATTCGTCCATCCATAACTGTAAATCCCAGTGCCCCCTCCAAATCCGTAGCCATCCCCCCAAGAGGGTGGGACGAAGCCCCGTGCACCTTAAAATTACGTGTTCTATCGTTTCTCTTTCGTGGTTGCATATGTTGCATAGAGTGTAAATTTCCTGGAATTCAGCCCTATATGTTTTCGTTCTTAGCACCCCCGTTCTAGCTTCAAACAGTAATGAGCTCCACAATGAATTATCATACAACTGCTCCTCCTTTATTTCTTGTTTTTGTGCCCTGTATATTGTTAAAGCTGATTTCCCCTGCATTGTCTCTTCCCACAATTTCCTCTCTGTTTCCTTTACTCCCTTTTCTATTGATATACTCTGATCGGCCCCATCTCGTTGAATGTATTTAGATCTCAGCTTGCGGGTTCAGTTTGTCCACTTAGTGTTTAGACTTTTCATATTTAGATACTTGTACACTTTTGCTGCCCACCGCGTATCCTCAATTTCAGCTAGTGTTTGTTCAAATTTTACATTACTAATCGCTTCTCTACTCTCGAAAGATGCCCAACCCATATTCCCCTGTACTCCCTCATTTGGTGTATTCCCATGTGCCCCCAATGCCAACCTACCCACACTCCTTTGCTGTATCTCTAAACCTGCCTGGATTTCTGACCTCATACACAATACCGCATTCCCAAATGACAGTCCTGGCACCATGACTCCCTTCCATACACACCTAACGACTTCATATCTATTATAGTTTCACAGTGCCCTGTGTTTCATGATAGCTGAATCTCGTTTCCCCTTCTTTATTACAATATCTTCATGGTCTTTTAGATACCGTCTTCCTTCACTTAACCATACTCCCATATATTTGTACTTTTCTACGTGTTCTATCAATGTGTCCTGTATCTCCAGGGGTTCCCCTTCTCGTCGTTGAAAACTATTATACCCGACTTGTCCCTACAACATTTTGGTCCTAAATTGTCCCCTTTCCTGCTGCAAATCCTATTCAGTTCCTGTATTGTCTCACGAGTTTCTGATACTGAGTACAATGTCGTCTGCCAGGCACGTAGCCAGGATTTGTTTTCGGTGGGGGGGGGGGCGCTTATTACAAAATGCTGTATGGAAGATTTCGGGGCGGGGGGGGGGGGCCCGGGCACCATACCCCCCCCCCCCCCTGGCTACGTGCCTGTCGTCTGCAAACATCAACCCTGGCAATACTTCATTTACTGTATTTCCTTCCTTCATGTAAGTCAGGTAAAAACCTAGGATGCGCTGCTCTAACCTTTTTTTCATCTCACTGAGGTATATCATAAAGAACAGGGGAGACAATGGGCAACCCTGTTTAAGACCTCTTTTATTGCTGCTGGCCTTGTGAAACTACGGCAGCAGCATAAAGAGGTCAAACAGGGTTGCCTCGGCTTCCAATGTTATAACCACCCTATTCTCCGTATAAACCAGTTCTAGAAACTTAACCATGGTTCCCTCTAGTCCATATCCCTTCAGTTGGGTCCAGAGATTCTCCTGATTCACATTGTCATATGCCCCTTTGATGTCTAAAAATGCTACCCATAATGGCCTTTGGCTTGTCATTGCTATCTCTATGCACTGAGTGATTACGAATAAATTATCATCTAGTCGTCTATCTTTCCTGAAACCGTTTTGAAGCTCCCCCAGAATCTGCTTCTCTCTGCCCATTCTTCTATTCTTCTTTTTACAATTTGCATAGCTAGTCTGTATATTACTGAAGTTACTGTGATTGGTCGGTATGATTTGATACTGTCTTTGTCTCCTTTGCCCTTGTATAATAATCTCATCCTGCTCGATTTCCAGTCACTGGGAAGCGTGATACCGCTCTCGACCGCTGGGAGAAGCGAGAGATCGCCCCCTCCTCCCTCTTTCAATCCACGATACCAGCTTGGGTGCTACAAGTGCTTGAGAAGCGCTCAAGTGGACGGAAAGTGTGATAAGAGAAGAAAACTGATAGGAGTTCTGATATGAGATACGTGAGAGACATTTCCGTTCGTGTTTCTAACCTTTAGGTCGGTTAGCGTGCCAGTGCCGTGTAACCACATCGAAGCTTTTTTGTTTTTAATATTTGAGCAGACGTTTGGTCAGACGTCGGCATAACCACAATGACCTTCAAGATTCGACCCGCCCAGCGCACAGACTGCGATTCGATAATGGACTTGATCCGCGAACTTGCCGACTACGAACGAATGCTCGACTCGGTCAAGATCGGGGCTTCGGACCTGGCAAAGGACCTGTTCGATGGAGCCCGAAGCGACGAACAGCCTTGGGCTTGCGTGAACCTGGCGACGATAACGACGTCAGATAACGTGGAGCAGGTAGTCGGGTACGTGCTTTATTTCTTCATCTTTAAAGCGGACACTCTGGAACGCGTGGCCTACATGGAAGACCTCTACGTGCGTCCCCAGCATCGTCGCAAGGGCATCGGCCGCGCGCTCTGGAGATCCGTCGCCGAGCACGGGCTGCGCGAAGATTGTGACGTGCTAAACTGGGAAGTGCTCAACTGGAACAAGCCTGCGCTGGATTTCTACGTCGAGCACGGCGCCACAAATATATCGGCATCCGAAGGCTACCAACACTTACGCCTGACGTCCGACGTACTGAAGGTGTTGGACTGTGGGGGTGAAACGCCGTGCGGCTCAGATTCAAGAATTGTGGACTTGTAGCGAGTGTTTTCGAAGGTCCGATACCGCCGGCATTGTTTCAAGAGCGTGCGATTCAAGGTAGACTTCTATTCGCAACGTCAACGGCTTGCTTCGCGGTTTCTCAGTTTCACATTTCGGCCGCCAGGTCGTGTTTGTATATTCAGTTCTCACTGCAGACCAAACTACGAGCTCTACAAGACAGATTGGACTAAATGGACACAAGGCATTGCACAGTCTCCATTGTGCTCGGCCCCTGGTGCATAATGGACCAATCTACAGTGATATCCGAGGCTCTGGTGCTGCTTCTCAATATAGTACAAAACTCTCAAAACGTCTTTGAATATGTCTGTGTGTGTGAGTGTGTGTGCGCGCTTGCGCGTGCATGTACGTGGGTGTGCGTTTTTCTGTGTACGTGCGTGCGTGTGTGTGTTAGAGAGAAACAGAGAGATTTATCATCACAACTTATAACCTCTTGATCAAATTCACTGCTTCGCGTTTCTTACAAGTACCGACAACGTCGCGCGAACGCGCAAGACACATGCCACAAGCGAGTGCTTCGCTGCTACCGCCGCCTTTTGCTTCCAAGGATTGCACGGGGCATGGATCAGTGCACTGGCGCATTTGGCACTATTTTCAAGATGAACACAAACACATTAAGGGGCTTTATACTCACCACCTACAATCCATAGGCATGAAGCCTAGATGACGTCACAGTGTCAGTAGAGTCAGGTTAAAGGGCAACTCCGCTTCATTTTTGATATTTAGAAAACTATGCAGCCCTCTTCAGTATCATATAGGAAGACCCCATGTCAAATATTACGATCTAATTCCGTCTATATATTCAATAAACTGGCCAGCAAACTTTCAAATGAGCCAAGTCGCCGAAATCTGCCAACTCTAGCGTGCGGCGTGAGGCGCAATCGTCAGCGCAGTCAAGGCGACGAAGTTGGAGCGGCCAACGTTGACCCACTACGCCAAAGGCATGACTACGTCATTCTCGCGCTTTGTTTGTTTTTACTTCTCAGAGCGAAATTGAACGATGACGTCATGAGTTTCTCCTCCCGGTGTTGGCTCAAGGGCGTCCACGTGATCACCGTAACGCGGATGCGCTAGTTTGCGCTGCCCTGCCCGTTTATCGCAGGTCCGGTTTCTCCGCTCCCCCTCTCCTCGTTCGTGTTCTCCCCTTCCCCCTCTCCCCCGTGCCATCACCGTCCACGCCATGCGAAGCGACCTGCCCGCGTCGCGTGTCCTGTACCTCGCCCCCACGAACGTCACAAGACCACGTGGTTCGACGTGACGTGGCCATGACTCTGACAACACGAGGCCAATGTTGCCTGACGCAACCGAAGTTTCGGTTTCGGTATCAGCTGATGTTTAAATTAAGATTACACAAATAATATTTCACATTTCGCGAATTCGAAGACGTAGAGCTGTTTAGTAGTGCTTTGTGAAATGGAATCACATGTAAGCCTAAATTTTTCGGAATTGAGCGGAGTTGCCCTTTAAGAGTAAAGTGCAACCTCCTCCCACTGCTTTTCACTTCACCCTTAAACTGTTACCAACTGTAGGGATGCAAAATTTCCAAAAATTTCCAAAGCAAAAAAATAAAGCAAGTTATTTTTATAGAAATTGTGGACACATCTGCAAGTTTTTTCAGGAGTGCTAATCCCTCATTTTGTTTTCTAAATATAACAACGTAAATCAATAACAGCTAGAGTTTTCGCGATAGCATTATTACATTATATTTTTTTTAATGTTTATGATAGATTTAGCATCATTGACTCCACATGGCGCGGGGTCAGTCTCGCCCCAGCGTTCGATCCTGCTGTTTCGCCACCATCGACGCCTGCGACGCTAGCCTTTCTCTATTTTGTTTTGGGCACAAGTTTCCCCCATTAAACGTTTAGCTTGCTTCAGTTTTCGTCGCCTCACCAATAGTCATTCGTGACATTTTGCTGGAGGTGCTGGGTACCGCATTCCGTGCCCGTGAAACGTACTCCTCAGAAGATCTGTCTGTCTCGATCCTTTTCAAGTCCCGGAAAACAAATCCCCGTCGACGAGTCCGAGACCCGAGCCAGCCGCCGCAACCAAGGCGAGCCTCCGGACTATGATCAACTATCAAAGCGGCCGGGGAAGAAGAAGACACTGACGATGAACACCACATCACAGCAAGACGGAACGCCACCGACGTCCGTCTACGTAAAGGCCCCACCACGGACGACGTCGAATGTTAGTGGCGATCTTTATGAAGATGTAGACAACTGGTTGAGACAGTACGAGCGCGTTGCCCGGTTCAACGGATGGGGGCCTGAGCAAAGCCTACGGAATGTCTACTTCGCTCGGGAAGGCACGGCACGCACCTGGTTTAAAAACCACGACGCATCGTTTTCGTTGTGGGAAGACTTCCAGGCCGAGCTTCGATGCACCTTTTCCAGCCAGCAGCGGCGTCAGCGGGCCGAAGAATGTTTCTAAGCAAGAAGCCAGTGGCCGAACGAGGGCGTCAAAAGCTTCGTCAAAGACGTTCTCCGCCTCATGAACCGCGCCGACCCAAACGCTCCCGAAGAGAAAACAGCTGCGGGTCCTGATGCGGGGAGTGAAAGAAAACATGTTCGGAGGCCTTGTGCGGAGCCCGCCTACCACCGTCGAAGGTTTCATCATTGAGGCCACAAAGATCGAACTTGCCCTTCAAGCACGGGCCACCCACTACAAGAGACTTCCCGGCTTCGCTGCCCTCTCTCCGTCCAGCTGCAACACACCGGACATCCGTAAGATCATCCGGGACGTCGTCCAAAAGGAAATCAAGAGGCTCCTGCCTGCTGCCCACCAGCCTGTTCCGCAGTCGATAGCCGAAGTTGTCCGCGAGGAAGTTCAGCGGCCATTCCAACCGCAGCCCCCTGCCAGCGTAGCAGCGCCCAAAAAGCCCTTTCTGACCTACGCTGCAGCAGCTCGGAGACCGGCGCCAGCTGCCCGGCAGTATTCGATGCCACCTCGACGTGACCTACCAGTGTCGCAGATTTTCCGACGTCGGGAAGAGCAGGCCCAGCTCGTCCACACCGAACAACCAGCGCCTAGGAAGACAGGTGTGTGGCGTACGGCCGATCGACGACCGCTGTGTTATCACTGCGGTGAGGTTTTGCGCCGAGCGACCCACGACCCCGCTTTGAGGAGTGACCAAAGGACATCAAGGAGTGCCTCCGACGACCTCTGTTCCCGATGCCGACTTTACCACATGGTTCCCGTTCGCCTTCGCCACGACGTGCGCTTTCGCCCTTCCGCCGCTCCCGGCAGGACAGCCTGTTCCTCCTATCTTTTCGAGAAAACTAAGTGCGGCCACGCCTGGAGATAACGTTGCCAAAGATGACCGAAGTAAAGAGCCTCCAAGAACGCCGGAGCGCGTTCTTGGAGGGGCACCACGCATCGGCACTCGTGGACACCAAAGCAGACAACTCAGTCTTGAGTGGGAGGCCTGCGAAAAGAACGCCGTGCGATGGACCTCAAATACGAATCATCGGACGGCACCTAATCACACAAGTCGGGAGATGCACTGCTCACGTCGAGATCCATGGTGAGACGTGCCCTGTGAAGTTCGTCGTTCTACAAGACTGTGCCAGAGACGTTATCCTCGGAATAGACTTTCTCTGCGAGTACGGCGCCGTCATCGACCTTGGGGCAAACCAGGAGACGCTGCGAAAGCCTGTCTTTCCGCCGGTAGAGCCCAACACGACGGCAACCGCGATACGAGTTATTGCCGACTTCGTGTACCTTCCGCCGCGGTCGAGTGTTTTCGCAACCGTCATAACCGACGCAGCCATGTACGGTGAAGCTCTTTTAGAAAGCAGCGTCCAACTGCTCCTTGAAAATGGAATTGGCGTCGCACGAGGCGTAACGAACCTCCAAGAAGGACATACAACTGTCCTCGTGACGAACTTTCGAGAGGAGCAGCGGCACCCAACGAAGGGTACCACCGTGGGCTACGTCGAGGAACTTGAAGCGTCATCATGGTCACCGAAATCTCTGAGGAAACCTTGTCGTCACAGCACAAGAGCATGTCGCCACCGCAGCTCGGCATTAACCCCAAGCTCCCAGCACCAAGGCGCCGGCAACTGGTTGATCGTCTCGCTGAATGAAGTGACTGTTTCGCCACGTCGTCGAAAATACGCTAAACACCTGTGGCGAAACATCGCATTGGGCGCGTTCAGTAGCAGCTCCCTCAGCTCCAAACGGAGTAACTCGAGTCGGAGCACCGGAACTTTGTCAGTGACCCGGAAATAGTTCATACCGCGCCCCTTTCACTCCTCGCGCACCGTATCAAGACTCGGTGCACGAGAGTGCGACTCCTTTTCTCCGGAGTAACGCTTCGGAAGTCGTTTTTTGCCGTCTGGTGGAAGGAGCGCGAGCTCCTTGACTCCCGGAGCCGCTACTGAACGCGCGCATTGTTACCGACAGCGACGTGCACCCACTCCACCAGTCACCGTACCGGGTCTTTTTGAAAAATAGGAACGTCATCTGAGAGCAGGTTCAAGAAATGCTCGATGATGACATCATTCAGCCGTCAAGCAATCCATGGGCTTCACGTGTCGTTTTAGTAAAGAATTTCAGAACCCTGAGATTCTGCGTGGACTATCGTCGACTCAATGCTGCGACTAAGATAGACGTATACTCGCTCCCCCATATCGACGATGCTCTAGACCGACGAAAATAATCCCTGGAAAAGGGGAACAAGAGGGACAAAGGACAAACACAGATCTCCAAACACTGCTAGGTGACTGGTGCGTGACCGAAAAAATCCGCCTGGTCCGGGTATCAAACCCGGGACCTCTTCATTTCCAGTGGAGTGCTCTACCAACTGAGCTACACCAGGGGTTAGACGTCAGTAGAGCAAACAGGGTTTATCAGCTGCCACCAGTCTGACCCAGGTCGGATTTTTCAGTCGCGCACCAGTCACCTAGCTGTGTTTGGAGATTTGTGCTTGTCATCTGTTCCTCTTGTTCACCTTCTCCAGGGATTATTTTCGTCATTCTTGTCCAGCTCGCTTGCACCTTTGCATTTAATTGCATTATAATTATAATTCTAGACCGTCTGCACCACTCCCGATACATTTATTCGGTGGACTTCAAGAGTGGCGACTGTCAGATCGAGGTTGACGAACAGGACCGGGAGAAAACTGCCTTCGTCACACCCGACGGACTGTACGAATTTAAAGTGATGCCCTTCGGACTATTCTAGCTTGTCGTAGACAGCGTGCCAGCAGGCTTAAAAGGCAGAACTGTCTTGTCTACCTCGACGGCCTTGTAGTGTTCGCCGGCAACTACGACGAGGACTTACGACGACACCGTTTTGTATTTCAAGCCATCAAGGCTGCTGGACTAAATCTAAAGCCAACGAAATGCCGGTTCGCTTATGGTGAACTTAAGTTCTTAGGCAACGTCGTGAGCAGTGAGGGTGTTAGTCCTGAGCCCTGAAATACGCGCGCCGTATCCGCATTTTCCTCGCCGTCGGATAAAAAAGCCGCAAGAAGATTCTGAGGCCTTTGAGCCCACTACAAACGCTTCATCCGAGATTTTTCGAAGCTTTCTGCGCCACTCACATGCCTTACAAAAGACGACGGAAAGTTTCAGTGGACGGAAGAGCACCAGTGTTGTGGCAGAAGCTAGCGCCACGCACCGGGCGGCCGCCTCGTGGGACAGAGCGCGGGCGGCACGAGACAGATGGAATGCCGACAGGACGATTTCGGCTGCGGGCCACGCTGGCTCGCTCTCTTTATGTATATATTCTTGTAAATATAAGCCTGTAACAACTGGCGACGAGGAGAAACGTGAGTGAACAGGCTTGTTCTGTACCGGGAGAGACGGCGTAGCGCCGGCGCCATGCCGAAGTTGGAAGCATTTACTGGAGAGGGTGGGGACGCGTGACAAGAGTACGTTGAAGTTTTGGAACAACACTTCATCGCTCACAGCGTTCCAGCGGACAGACAACGTGCAGTATTCCTGAGTTCGTGCGGAAGACCGACGTATTCCCTGCTCCGGAGGCTGGCGGCACCCAGGCGCCCCAGAGAAGTTCCACTTAGCGAAAGTTTACAACTACTCACGGATCATTATGCACCAAGACCGTCTGTGATTGTCCAACGCTACCACTTCTATTGCCGAACGCAGAACGAAGGTGAAGCAATTAAGGATTTCATCGTCGAGCTACGTAAGCTGGCGGATCCATGTGAGTTTGGTCGGGAGCTGGACAACAATCTAAGAGACAGACTCGTCCACGGCATTCGGAACGACCTCATGAGAAGACGCCTTTTGGAGGAGCCCGAATTGACACTGGACCAAGCCGTCCAGATTGTTTTGAGCATGGAGGCAGCGGCCAAGGGAGCGGAACTAATGACTGGCCAGGCGGCAGAGACGGCTTTGAATCGAGTATCGAGTGCCAGGTAGGCGGCCGACGACTGTCCTCGTTGCGGTGGACGGCACCATGAGTCTGCATGCAGATTCCGAAGGCTGCAGTGCTTTTCTTGCCAGAAGAAAGGACATGTGGCTAGGAACTGCCCGTCCAAGCAGAAAACAAAAAATTCGGAGGACACGACGGTCCCTGACAGACAGCATGGCGGCGAACGGGCGGGAAACAACGCCCGACGAACCGTGATGGCGGTGGAGACAGCGTCCGTCAACGAGACTGGAGGGACAGACGTCGACAGCTTGTGGTTACTGGAACACGGGTCGGCGGAGGATGCTGCTGCAGTTGCGCAAACCGAAGTCGCAAACTTTCTGGAACCACGAGTACCGCCCTTATGTGCTACGGTGACGGTTGAGGGCCAGACGGTGCGTATGGAAGTTGACACGGGGGCCGTTTACTCGGTCATGGATGAGGTGGAGTTCAAAAGGCGTTTCCCGACAGTGACTCTTCAACCGTCCGACGTTAAGTTGCGAGGGTACTTCGGACAACAGGCGGCGGTTGCCGGGAAGGCCATGGTGGCTGCCGAGTTCGCAGGAAGGCACGCTCAGTTGCCTTTGTTTGTGGTCAGAGGAGGGTCCCGGGCCCTTCTTGGGAGGAATTGGGCGAGAGCTTTTGGCATGCCACTCGACAGTCTTCTAGACGTCCACCGCGTCGACAGTGCGGAGGATTGGGTCGGCAAATTCCCAGAACTGTTTGCGGAGGGACTCGGTACCCTTCGTGATGTCAAGGCCAAAATAAGAGTGCCGGAAGACGTCAGACCAAGGTTTTCTAGGCCAAGAGTGGTGCCGTTCGCACTTCAGGATTTGGTGGCGCAAGAGCTCCAGCGGTTGCAGCGTGAAGGCCTCCTGAGTCCGGTGCGCACGTCAGAGTGGGCAGCATCGCTGGTTCCAGTTCTGAAGAAGGATGGAAAGATCCGGCTGTGTAGGGACTTCAAGGTTACCGTGAACCAGGCGGCAGACATTGAGACGTACCCAGTGCCGCAGGTGGAAAGAAAGCTGAACCAAGTTGGCGGGAGGCGTGAAGTTCTCGAAATTAGATCTCCGGGACGCCTACCAACAAGTAGAATTGGAGGAAGCATCAAAGAAGTATGTAGCAATTAACACCCAGCAAGGACTTTTCCAGTATAACCGGCTTCCGTTTGGTGTGGCTTCGGCGCCTGCAGTGTTTTTCAACGGGAGATGGAAAACCTGTTGCAAGGTTGTCACAAGGTGGTCGTCTATTTTGATGATATTCTAGTGACGGGCGTAACGAAGGAAGAACATCGCCGAAACATAGAAGAGGTATTGCGGCGTCTGAGCAGTGCCGGATTGAAGCCGAAGCGGCAAAAGTGCACCTTCGGGGCGTCGAGCGTCGAGTACCTGGGCTACGTCATCAACAATGATGGCCTGCATCCGGCACCCCAGAAGGTCGAGGCCATTGTCCAAGCACCCCAGCCAACTGATGTACGTGAACTACAAAGTTACTTGGGTCTTCTTAACTTCTACCGAAGTTTTTTGCCGAACTTGTCATCTGTGCTGCATCCGCTGCACCAGGTGCTTAAGAAAGGAGCATCTTGGAAGTGGGGTCGTGAGCAAGCGGGAGCATTTAAAACCAGTAAGAAGTTGCTGACGTCAGCTGATGTGCTGATTTATTATGATGCCAAGTTGCCGTTGCTACTATGTTGCGATGCGTCGCCGTACGGCGTTGGAGCAGTGTTGGCACATCGAATGCCAAACGGTGCAGAGCGACCTGTGGCGTTTGCTTCAAGGAGGTTAACAGTAGCAGAGAAGAACTATAGCCAGTTGAGCAAGGAGGCTCTGGCAGTGATGTTCGGGGTGCTGAAATTCCACCAATACGTCTGGGGAAGGTTTTCTGAAGTGTTTACAGACCCCAAGCCATTGTTAGGTCTGATTGGGCCCGATTGCCGCATTCTGCTCCAGAGTTCACCGCGGGTGCTGCGGTGGGCGTTGGCACTGAGTGGCTACAATTGCAAGCTGTCCTACAGGCCAGGTGCCAGTTTGGGCAATGCAGATGCCCTTAGTCGACTGCCACTACCAGTCAAAAAATTGGAGGAGTCAAGAGTCTTAGATGTATTTATGCTCGAGGGGGCATACCCAACGGTTCTGTCTGCTGCAGTAGTTGAGGCGGCGACTGGCCGAGACCCAGTGCTGGCTTCGTTACGTACGGCATTGTGGCCTGGGGGCCATCCACCATCCGGAGCTGAGTGGCGGCCATTTTTAAACCGCATGGAGGAATTATCTGTGATGGAAGGCTGTGTGCTACAGGGGAACCGTGTGGTGGTGCCAGCGTCGCTGCGAGCGGCAGTGTTGAATCTGTTACACGAGAGTCACCCGGGGGTGGAGAAGATGAAGCTGGTGGGCCAAAGTCACGTGTGGTGGCCGGGCATCAATAACGACATCGCGGCCAGAGTGGGCAGATGTACGGTCTGCCAATTGCATCGAAAGGCTCCACGGGCTGTGCAGCAGACACCGTGGCCATTCCCGGAGCGTCCGTGGTCACATCTCCATGTGGATTTCGGGGGACCTTTCGAGGCGTCTACATCTTGGTGTTGGCGGACGCTTCTCCAGTCGTGGAAGTACTCCGCGTACCGTCACCGTCGGCAGAGGCTACGGTGAAATGCCTGAGGTCCATCTTCGCAAGTCAGGGGTTGCCGGATGTGATTGTGAGTGATAATGGTCCATCATTCACAAGCGCCCAATACAAGTTGTTCCTGGATCGTAACGGGGTGAGACCAATACTTATCCCTCCATACCATCCAGCATCCAACGGCGCCGCAGAAAGGGTGGTACAGACTGTAAAAGAGAAACTCAAGAAGTTTGAGCCTGGGGATTTTGAGTGTCGGATCGCCCGGGTGCTGTTCACGTACCGGACAACACCACATAGTCTTACCGGACGCACCCCTACAGAGCTGCTCATGGGTCGGCGCTTGAAGACTGCATTGGACTTATTGCGGCCGGTTCTTCGAGCCAAGGTGCAGTTCCGACAGTTGCAGCAAAAGGTAAACAGTAACCGGTCAGCACGAGCAGAGCCGGTACCCCGCCAAGAGATGCTGTTTGGGCCAGGAATTTCAGGTCGGGACCTCGTTGGGTACCTGCGATTGCTGGGGCGACCACCAGCGCCTCGTCGGCCAAGGTTCAGCTGACAGATGGTTCAGTTTGGAACTGTCATGGAGACCACCTGCGGTATCGGGTGACGGAGGCTGAACTAATGGATGACGAATCGGGACAGGAACTGCCGAAGTCCGTCGGGCAGCAGCTAGAGGAAGCAGACGGGGCAGCTCCACAGGTGCAAATGGAGCTGGCGAGTGACTGCCAGCCCGGCATCTCAGCAAAACCAGGAGTGTCCGTCAGCCCAGAAGGCAACTGTCGCCCAGAGGTTCCTGTAGCGCAACCGTACCCAGCACTCCGGAGATCTACGAGAGTCCGGAGGGCGCCGCAGCGGTATTCGCCATAACCCCGGACTTGTGGGGGAAGGGTGTTGTGGCAGCAGCTAGCGCCACGCACCGGGCGGCCGCCTCGTGGGACAGAGCGCGGGCGGCACGAGACAGATGGAATGCCGACAGGACGATCTCGGCTGCGGGCCACGCTGGCTCGCTCTCTTTATGTATATATTCCTGTAAATATAAGCCTGTAACAGCAGCAGGTGTTTAACGAGCTAAAACGAAGACCTCAAACACCTCCCGTCCTTGGCCATTTGACCAGTACCCATAAACACAAGGTCACGCGGTCACAGGCACTGTGCTGGCTCATATACAAGAGGGAACAGAGTGAATAATCTCCTATACAAGCCGGACACTTTCCAAGGTGGAGGGTAATTAATCTACGAGGAACAGGGAATTCCTCGCCGTCGTTTGGGCCATCACCAAGCTTTACCCGTACTTGCATGGAAGTCCGTTTCGAGTGGTTACGTACCATCACTCGCACTCACTCTGCTGGCTCGCGAATCTGAAGAGCCTCTCAGAACGCCTTGCCTGCTGGAGTCTACGGCTGCAGGAGTTTGACGTGACCGTGGTGTACATGTCCGCCCGAAAGCACAGTGACGCCGCTTGTCTGTCAAGGGCCCCGTCGAGGCCGGTCCTGCCAGCATTGAATGCTACCACAACGAGTGTTTGTGCACTAGATGTCAGTGACATGGCAGCACTCTAAAGTGGTGATCTTGAACTCCGAGGACTCATCGATCACCTAGAGGGACAAGGGAGTGTGGTTCCCCGCGTATTCATACAAACACTACCAACCTTCTTCTTTCAAGATGTGCTGGACAAGGATAATTTCAGCGACAACAACACGGCGTGACTGTCTTTGACCCCTTCCAATCTTCGAGAAAAGAAAATTCCGAGGACACCTAAGCACTTCTTATGAGTTGTGAATGCGAAAGCATTAATGTCCAATTGAACGCGGCTGAGTGCTCCTCGCTGATTACTGCTGCGCCGCTGGGTGACGCAGCGGCGGAAGTGCGAAACTCGGCGCTGCGAGTGCTGAAATCACGTGTCCTCTCACCATTATCAACATCGCCCTAGCTTCGGGCACCGGTTGACAACGTTAGGCTTCAAAGCGTAACGTTAGGCCCAACGTCAGGGCAGCAATACCTGCCTCTCTCTCTCCCCCCCCCTTACCTCAAACAACTGCGCCTACCGGTTAACGACGTTTGATTTCAAAGCGTAACGATACACATACCCGCGTCCACCCCTCCCGCTGCGCCGCCAGCAGTTCGGCTGGCTCCTTAGCAATGATGACGCCGTTGCTATGGAGCCGCATGATACGTCGCAGCTAATGGGAATTTATGTGCCGTTCCGCTCAGCCAATGGGTATTTAGGTGCCGTTTCTTTCTGCCATTATAAATTTAGGTGCCGTTTTTTGCCTGACAACGATAACGCCGGCTTCGCTCCATGGGACAGTTAATGCTTTCGGAATAATATTTCAAGCCTACCGCGATGACCCCACGGCGGACACCTTGGCTACAGCAGGTCTCTTGCAGGATACGCGAGAGGTAGAGTGATCCAAGTTTTTAATAATATCAAGGGAGCGTCGACTGCCGGGCCGGCCAGCGCCGTGCCGCGGAGGGGTGCGGCGATACAGGTGAGATTACGCGCGTGCGCATAAAACTTTTTACGGTGTGAGCGTCGTCTGCTAGGCTATTGCGTTGACCGCACACAGCCCCTGCTCCGTCGCAAAGGAGAGCAGGGCGCTGATTGACATAACTGTTAATCGAACGCCCACTTCCCTTTCTATCTCTCTGTCTGCTTCTCTTACCTGTTGGTAGAGCAAACGTCTGGAGAGCGCGCGCTGGCGTGATACTCGTCTTGCGCGGCATAAACAGTGGCGCAACGACGCTCGGTTCGTGCTACGCCTGAGCAGTATCACGCAAGCAAGCGCTGTTCAGATCTTTGCCTAAATGCGGTTAGCTCTGCCAGCTGATAAGGAGCAGGGGTTGTGTGCGGTCAACGGAATAGCCTAGCAGGCTCGCACCGGGAAGAGCTTTGTGCGCACGTGCCTAATCTCTCCCGCATCGCCGCACTCCTCCGCGGCAAGGCGCTGGCCGGCCCGGCGGTCGACGCTCGTTTGATATTGTCACAAATGAAGAGGGGATGAAACAAAGAATAACTGAGGAAACTGAAACGTTTAATGGGGCGAACGTGTGCCCAAAACAAAAAGGGAACAGAAGATAACGACAGAGTGTCGCGGGCGTCGAAGTCGGCATAACTAATTTGAAACATTTGAAACATTTCTTTTATTTTCATCAATGATGGGCAAAACCAACGAAAAAAAGCTGCTATTTGCAGCTCGACCGGCCCGTTGGTACCCCTACAAGGTAAGCAACACTAACACAAGAGAAAAAAGCAAAAAGGACATCAATTAATAAAACAAAAGTAGCGAGAAAAATACAGTAGAAGGTATGTTTTAAGTATATGATTCCTGCTCACTGACATAACATCGATTCCTAATGATGCGATATGATTTAGTAGCTCAGGAAGTGCATGTTTAATTCTTTGACGTCCAAAGTTAATTCGTGATTGTGGTATATGCCATGGATGTATCTGACGGGTTTGACGAATGGAATCGTGCTAATAAAGGTGAGCAATGGCGAGAAATGTTTCATATTTACCATTCATGGCAGACTGGACTGTTAATAGTAATCGTTGTAAATACATTTTTGAAAGGTCAAGTATGGAGTACTTCTCAAAGAGGGGCAAGGTTGGGGAGGTTGAAGCGACATTAGCTACACCTCGTAAAGGATTTGTTTTTGCAATATCTGGAGTAAGTTTAAATTCGTTGTGCCGGTTGACCCCACACCAGATGCGCGTAGCATAAGATGGAATAGAATAGTGATTTAAAAGGTGAATTTTGACACTTGTGGGTAAAGTGTTTTTACATTTATTTATCACACCCACTATTCTAGAAAGTTTATTGCGAATTTGTCTAATACGGTCGTTCCAAGACATGTTATAAGAAAAAATACACCAAGAGTTTTTACAGTTTCAACATATTGAATAATATCAGTGCCATATTTCAGAAGAAAGGATGAGGTTGTTTGAGTTCTGGAATGTAGTTGTAATATTATAGCCTTGATCTTGCTAGCATTTATATGAAGGTAATTTTTTATGCACCAGGTTTTTAATTTTGAAAGGACATTATTTGTTTTGCTAATAAGATGCTCACTATTTGAATGAGAAATGATCATACTTGTATCATCTGCATAAATAATAAAATCTACACCAGAGTCAATAGCAACTATATCGTTTATATAAAATAAAAATATAAGCGGACCTAGAATGCTTCCTTGGGGAACACCGCAATTAATGTTAAGGAAAGAGGACCTATGCTCGCTTATGGAAACATATTGGCACACGGTTCTCAAAATATGACCTTAACAATGAGAATGAAACACCCCGAAATCCATATGAAACTAGCTTATCTAAAAGCATACCATGGTTGATGCAATCGAAGGCTTTATGTCAAGGAAAAGGACAATCGTTGTTAACTTTTTTCTAAACCGTCTAAAATAATTTATTTTGGTGCAAAAGTGCAGACTCGGTAGACCTAAATTTTCTAAATCCAAACTGAGATTCTATTAATACATTATGATGATCTGAGAAATTTGTAATCATTGAATGCATAAGCTTTTCTAAGGCTATCGAAAAAGAGGAAGAATGTATATTGGACGATAGTTCCCTATACTATTTCTATCTCCTTATACAGTCTGGTATGTCTCCCACATTCCTGTGGGAGACATACCCGACGAAAGAGCAAGGTTATAAATACGTGTTAAATAAGGCACAATGAGGTCGACTACGAATTTCACGGGTTTAATGTTTATACTATCAGCATCGCAACTGTAATTGTTGCGTAAATTATTTATCGTTGAAAAAACTTCATATTCATCGGTAGGATAAAAAGATATAGTATCACAAACTCTGGGTATATTTTTTTCTGCATCACTGCAGTAGGTACCGACCCAACGTCCAACGATTAAAAGCATCTGATAGTGCAGAACCACACTTTTCCATCCCATCAATAAATAATTTTTCTATTCTATCATTGTTGGTATATTTGCCCAGGAAAGTATTAAGTCTTTTCCAAAGCAAGTCAGGATGCTTCATACATTCAAAATCAAAAAAGTTGGTTATAATAGTTTCGCTTTGCACGCCTCAAATCTGCGTTCAGGTGGTTTCTCAGTGACTTAAATTCTGCTAATTTGACCAAGTATCGCGATTTTAAAAATGCTTTATATAAGCGAGCTTTGGCACGCATTGATTTTAAGTGATCTTTAGTGACCCAGGGTTTGCGGGCACGTCTATTGGTTCTAAAAATGGTAATAGAAATGAAGACATATAAATACTTTTAAAAACCTCAATAAATTTGTCATAGGCTTTATTTATATCATTTATGCCTACTACACTGCTCCAGTTCGCGCTCTCAACGTTTCTTCTAAACGCCTGCAACGTTTTATCGTTAATATTTTTAATGTATCTGTCGAGTTGAGCTGCATTGACCTTCGTTTTAGTTGTAGCGTTTTGTTTATGAATCAGCATGAATATGGGCAAATGATCACTCAAATATAAACACATTACTCCAGCAGTAATATCTGAGCTATCGTGATTTGTAATAAAAATGTCAAGCAAGGAGGAACATGACGCTGTTATACGCGTGGGAAGAGATATGACATTCTGATGCTTATGTGCAGACAGTAATAAAGATAACTCCGACTGATTACGTGACATATCAAGAAAATCAATATTTAGGTCACTTCCAAGGATGAAATTGCATTTTACTTCAGTCATAGAGCTAAACAACTTTTCTAGAAAAAACAACAACAAAACAAACTGGGACACATTTCCATTTGGTGGGCGGTAAACAACACAATACATTTCAAGATTTTTACGTATGCATAGTACTTCGTAATGATCTGTAATTTCTGAGTATTCGGATACAATATCAAAACCTGTGTTTGATATCAAGATGGATACACCACCACCACGGTTTTTTTTTGCGGTTGAGATAAAAGTGTTCATATCCCGGTAAAGAAAAGCATCGCTCTCATCGCTGTACCAGGTTTCAGTGAGCATGATGATATCGAACATTGGTTGAAACGATTAAAAAGTAAAAAGAGGTCATCGGTTTTAGATCACGCTGACCACCGACGAGACCGGTAGGACTTTCAGCCTATTGCGCCGACATCTGCCCCATTCCAGCAAATCGGAATGGATTTACTTGAACGGTTCCCACTACCGACGCAAGGAAACCGATGGATAATCGTCGCGACCGATTAATGTAATACCACTTATTTTCGCGGCCCCTAAATCTGGCAAATCGGTCACAGACTACATAATCGCGACCACTAAATTTCGGGAATCCCAGACGCCTGCATTGAAACTCATAAAAACCGAAATTTTCACGTGCTCTTACACTTCGCGAAATTTTCAATTCGCGGAAGTGGCGAAAATTAAGGGCTCGTAAACAGCAAGGGTTTTACAGTATCTCACACGGTGCGCCGAGACGAAAGCCCTCCTATGCAGGTACGGCTGTTGAAGTCGTCGAGTTTTTCATCGAGGTTATTATGCTCCGTCACGGCGCCCCCGAAGTCCTCATTACAGACCGTGGATCATCGTTCATGCCTGAGCTGACGCAACGAATCCTTCTCAGTTGCACCAGGCAACGTCGAAGCACTGCGTACCATTCGCAGACACTAACGAAAAGGCTAAACAAAACTATCGCCGACGTGATCTCCATGCATGCCGACGTAGAGTACAAGACGTGTGGGACGAGGTGTTACTTTACGTCACGTTTGCTTACAACAGGGCGGTGCAAGAGACCACAGGTGTAACACCGTTTCAGCTGGTGCATGGCAGAAAAGTAACGACCATGCTCGACGCGATGCTGCCCCACCAACCAGCTGACGATGGGAGCCACGACGCCCAGGTGGTGGCTCAACGAGGCGAAGAAGTTCGCCAGCTTGCCCGACCCCGGATTCAAGATCAACAACGTGCCGATGCAACCCGGTACAACTTCCATCGGATCGACGTTCGCCTCAAGCCCGGAGACCTTGTGTGAGTCTGGAGTCCGATACGACGACGCGATCTTAGGGAGAAACTCCTGAAGCACTACTTCGGACCCTACAAAGTGCTTTGTCGACTCGGGGATCTGAACTAGGAGGTGATGCCCGACGGAACACGGACTTCAGCACCACGATCGATAGGACTGTGAACAGGCGTTTTTGTACTACGCTTGATAGGACAGTGTTTTACAAGCCTCCGTAGTTTGTCATTATTTTTGTTTGTTTTGCGGCTTCATTTCACGGCAAGTTGCATGGGGCAATGCTAGCTCTAAAAGGGGGGGGGGGGTAATGCCACGCGCGTCACGGAGCGAGCGCGCGCGTGGCCGAGGGGTTACCATGCTTGGCATTTGTGCGGAGGCACCGGGTTCGATTCCTGGGAGCGACGCGTTCTTTTATTTATTCTTTCAATTTAGTGTTCTCGTAAGTTCGAGAACGTTGTCATCTGATCGGGGTACAAACGCTCTACGCACCGAACGTTCTACGCCTAATGTTCAGATACCCACGCGGGTAGATAGGGACTCCGCATGGCGAGCCGGCCGGTCAGTCTCGCCCCAGCGTTTCATCCTGCTGTTTTGCCGCCATTCGACGCCTGCGACGCTAGCCTTTTTTATGTTGTTCTGGGAAGAAGTTCGCCCCATGAAACGTTTAGTTTGCTTCAGTTTTCTGCTAATTACAGGTCACGTAATCCGAAAGCTCAACTCAAACTCTTTCGATTGATTATAAATTAGATATCGTATTTTAGTTATGGGTGGTGGGCACGACACGCGTCGTGACATGTCTTCAAACCAGTCTTCTTTTGCCTGTCTGCAGTTGCTTCTCGCCGTCAACGGATACTGCTTCAACGCTTCAAGCACTGGTCCGTTATCCATCCTGTTCGAGGATGACAACCTTATATGCACCGCCTGGTCACGGGAAACATGTGAAGTGACGCATACAACGTTACCGTACATCGGCGTGAAGATTGGTCCCATTCCTGGAGCACTGTCGACAGCAGTGCCACAGGAACCCATATATGACTGGCATGGACCTCTCAGCGCCAGTGGTGGGCACCGCACGCTTCGTGACATGTCTTAAAACCTGTTTTCTTTTGCCTGTCTGCAGGTAAGCCATGAAACGGCTTCTGTCCGTAGGGACGTGTCGTACTCCCACAAGTTGTTTTTGCTGATGAAATATTGTTTTCGTGCTGTTCATGAGTTCATGAGGCGGTTGTTTGTTTTGAGTGGTGACGTAGAGCAAAAACTGGAACCAAACCGAAGTCCTGACAATGCACTAAATATGATCATGAAAGATCAAAAAGATCAAGGGAAAGTTCTGAATGATATTAAGCGCGATGAACGGTCGGTCCAGAAAACTGTCAGCGAAACTTACGAACACTTTAAGGAACTGGAGAAAAGGTTAAAATGGACATATGACATAAGAGGGTCAACTTTTGAATCATTTACTCAAATTGGTTCAAACTTTCAGGGTGAATTAAACCGCATTAGGATTGATGACTTCTAAAGTTTCAGTCTTGTAGGCCAATTGTGCAACATACTGTTCAAAAAGCTCCAGAAAAATGTTACTTTATCAGGAAATGTATTTAAAAATAATAATTGCAATCCACAAGATGTTTCGTTTAATGTGAAGTAGAATACCCATAGTACAAGTTAAGATAAAAATTAATTGTAGAAAAAGCAATTCTAGAGAAAAACAATAACACCCCGAAAGAGCAAAAGATTTTAGCAAATTTCTGTGTTTTAAAATATTCAGTTTTTGTCATGAAGAATTTAGCCTTTTCAGATTATGAGTATCTTAACTTGTTCCTAAGAAAATTTTAGTCCAGGACGCCACTGAATGAAATTTTTACACTTTTAAAATGTCAAATGATACATTTCCTCGTACCACATTTCATGCCAAAAAGCGAAACTGAGAAAAATGCATTTGAAGTTTCAACTTTAGGTTTCTTTCTCTTCTATGAGTTCGAGGTAGGCAAAATTTACCTGAAGCATTGTTAGCACCTTCCTCTTTGAGACTTCGTTGTCCTCCTGGCAATAGCTACCAGTTTGTGTCGTTTGTAGTCAAGCTAACTTTTGTAGCAGGCATTCCTTGACAGATAGACTTGCAAGTACAAAGAGGCAAATCATACTAAGGAAGAGCAGCAAAGCAGGAATATGATCTGAAGTGGGAGATACTGGAAAAGGGTGTTACTGAAAATGGCACAATATCAGATCGCCGGGCAGGACCAATCGTAAACCCTGTTTCGGGCCTCAACCAATAAGATTTCTCATACCAAAATTTCAAGATTTGTTTTGTGTGGATGTATAGACTTCTCCTGGCCATTGGTACTTCTGAACTTGGAAAGCTTCTACGGGCTAATTCTAGAGTAAATGGCGATTCAAACGAGGATGAGATGTTTTGGCTATGCTAAACGAACATGAAGCAGCGCTAAATAAAATGCAAAAAAAGAAGAAAAACGTTCACTGCTAACTTGGAGGGCTGCCGACATGTCGAAAATAATTTATTGTAAGATAAATCCAGCATGTTTATTAATGGAAAGTTTCTGAAACCATTCTTTGGAAGCTAATAAACATAAACATATCATTTTTGAAAACAGGAAACGTTTGTTTTCTGAAAAATGTGAATTCTGAGGCTATAACCCTCCTTAAGCCAATTAGTCACAAATAAATGGTGTTATTGCAGTCCAGGAAACAGTTGATAACCTTATTAGAACCGTCACTGACCTGAGACAAAAAGCTGATGACTTGAAAAGCAGGTCTAGACGAAATAACATGATTATAATTGACATGGAAGAGACTGAAAACGAGAGCGCTAATGAACTCGTGTAAACTGTTAAATCACCCGTGTTTGACAAGATAAGAGTTAACCCTGTAACCATTGAGCGCATGCACCGTCTTGGTTTAAAACGTGACGTATCGCGCCCAGTCATCTTTCGTGTCGCGGATTTCAGGGAGAAACTTGAGATACTAAGAAATTGTAACAAGTTGAAGGGTAGCAGTATTTCTGTGAGTTAAGATTTTTCAAAGGAAGTGCGAAATGCGCGCGGAAAACTCTGGGAATGCTGTGCTGCTGAAAGAGGCCAAGGTGCAAAAGCGCGCCTAGTGTTAAACAAGTTATCTCTTAAAGGGGCTGGGCAACAATTTTCAAACTTTGGCCAATTAACCACGGAAATTAATCGGCGTCACCTATGGAACGAAAAGCAGAAAACCATTATTTCCTGCAGAGCGCTAGTTCTTATTTAAAAAAAAATGAAACAAATCGAAGGTCAAAGTGCCCCTCCACTCTCCACGTCGACTTTCGAGTGACGTGCTCTGGAGGTTCACGTAGTTTCCCCTTGGGGTCTCTCTTCAGAGACCAGCCCCTTCCTCGGCGATTGTCAACTTTGAAAGGATTGAGCCTCGTCGAAGGTCGCGGCGAGCTATCGACACAAAGGACCGTTCACCGCGGGGCTGACGGCGATTGTAGCAGCGGAGGGGGACAGGTTTTGTTGACTTCCGCGTACCCCCAGAGACGGTGGTGTCATTTTAGTTCCCGTAACCCCGACAGGCGGCTGCAGATCGGCAAAAATTCGTTTTTTGCTTTGCGATTACGCAGCAGAATAGCAGTTTTTCGGGGAAAGGTGACGCGTATTTGGTCACTTGGGCCTGCATCAACAATATAAAAAATTCAAACTGCCTATTCTTTCAACATTAAAACCGTTGCACAGCCCCTTTAATAGCTTAACTTGTGAAGCGCCTAAAGAACAGGGACACGAGGAAAGACGAGACAGGACCAAGCGCTAACTTACAACTGAACGTTTATTGAAAAACACTTCTATTTGTACACAAATTCAGGCTCCCGACACAAAAAAGAAAACTCTTTCTCAGTTAAGTGCACTGACGGTGCACTCACGCAGCAATCCTCGCCCCTCACTCTAATGCAGTAGGCCTCAAACAATTCTCTCTCAGTTTTGTTTTTTAGTTTTCCAGCTATTTTTGTTTTGTCAAGATTAGGCGCGCACGGACACCTGTCACAGTGAATTGCTAGATTACCCGAAGGGGAACTTCTAACAGATAGGGCGTGCTCGCGCGCCCTATCATTGATGCACCTGCCCGTTTGCCCTATATACACTTTTCCGCAAGTCATAGGTATTTCGTAAACAACTGACGTTGCGCATTCAATGTACTGCGTGGCGTGTTTCTTGGCGCAAGCCTCAGTTTTTCTTTTTTGTTAACTCTTGAGCAGAGACTGGACAATTTTGACGGCGCAGAAAACACCACGGGCACCTCAAAGTGTGCGGCGACTCTTTTTAGGCCGTGGGACAGCCCGTGGACGTATGGGATTACCACCGGTCGTGTCTTTTTCTCTGGTCGGCCGCTTCCCCTCCGTTCCTTTTTTTAACCTTAGAAACCAAGGATTCTGCCACTTCTTTCAAAAACCGCTCTGGATATCCCGCAGTTTTAAGGCGTCGCACTTGATCCAGAAAGCTTTCGCCCATGCTATGCCTACACGACTTGTCTAGGAGGCTCTCATCAACGACGACACGATTCCTCGTTTGACTAATTTGGAGTGGGCGGACGAGAAAGGCAAAACGCCTTTCTTCGAGCGTGGCTGGTACTTCCAGCATACGTGGTGCTTGTCGAAGTGCAAGTTTAAATCCAAGAACTGCAGCCGTTTTGACACCATAGTTTGGTGGGTGAAGGTGAGGCCATGTGATTTAGAGGAAAAAACATCTATCGTTCTACTGATAATGTCGTCATTACAGACATGGGGATGTGGCACAAGCACCAAAAAATCATCCACATAGCAGAAAACCTTGAGATTCACTCCCGTGTCTAAGCCCTCGGATATTTCTCTGTCACATTCTGCTAAGAATATGTCACACAACACTGGCGCGACTCGTGAACCGATGCAAATCCCTTGCTTTAATAGTATGCTCTTTTCCTGGAACGAAAGAACTAATGCGTGTCAATTAGTTGACCAAATGTCTGAGCGGAGTTCTCCCAACCAGCAAAAAGAACCAGAGTCTGCATGAAAACTTTATTTTGTTGAATGTGAATGCACGTAGCATTGTGAATAAAGTAACCAATTTTGAATATCTGCTCTTAGAGCATAAACCAGATGTTGTTACGACTGAGACATGTTTAACGGCTGAAATAGAAAATCCGGAGTTTATTCCTCCAGGATATATTGCTTTTCGGAAGGACCGCCCGGGAAGAGGAGGGGGTATTGCCATTATTGTTAAGGATGAACAAGCCTGTGTTTAATTGCCTGGGGTTCATTGCATAGAAGGCGTAGCTGCTAAGCTTTTATAAGCGAATGTCCTATTAATGTGGTTGCTCTGTACAGACTCCCGAGCTAAACCCTAAATATATTTCAGTATTAAATGATTATTTTTGTATGCACGCTGAAGATAAATGTAAGCTAATTCTTGCTGGGGACTAATTTACCCGATATCGATTAGGACAATTTACACGAAGGTCACTAAAAATATAGCGCAAGGACGACGGAAGGAAGAACGAGAAGACAGGAAAGAGCGCTAACTGACAACTTATTTAGAAGAGAAAAGAAGGCAAAAAGTAGTGAGGTAATTCAAAGACAAAAAAGGAAGATGGAAGAAGAAGAATGGAGATGAAAAAGGGTCGGACAGGAAACAGAAGGTTTTTTTTTTGTAATCATATACAAAATGTTATCAAACAAAAAATTTAAAAAGATAAAGAAAATAAAAAATAAGAACATGAAAAAAAGGGAGAAGAAAAAGGAAGGAGAAGAAAAGAAAGAGAAGAAGAAGAAAAATAATTCAGTGACAAAATAATGTGTAGGAAGGATCTTCAGGGATAAAGGCTGTGGTAAAACTGCTTTTTCCGATAAGGCTACTGAAGTACTGATGCAGGCGTCGCCCTTGGATAGTATGACCTGTGCTTCAAAGGTTCTCTACTCCTCTGACCAGAGAACCGTTTGAGTACTTTCGTGTGCTCGAAGAGTGGGGTACACAGACAGTCTCTTACATGCACCGCAAGATGTCCCGCGGAAGATGACCTTAGCGCTAAGCCATGTTCCATTAGCCTGACATTTAGACAACGTCCGGATTGTCCCACATATACCTTTCCACACGAAAACGGTATTTCATACACCACACCGCTGATGCAGGTGGCATATTGGTGTTGATGCTTCACAGTACATTCTGCAGTTTGTTCCTGCTGGTTGCTGATTTTTGGGCGTAGCCTCCTTAGTTTATCAGGCGCTGACATTACAACCTGTACATCAAACTTGGAGGCCGCCCGCTTCAAGTTATAGGAAATGCGGTGTATGTATGGCACAACAGCCGGTCGGTGTCCCTTGAAGTTATGTCTCGTTGTTCGGTAATCCAATACCTGCAAGAGAATGCTACGACGGTTCACTTCGCGTTCTCTCTTGACGTGGAAGATTTGTTTTATTCTATTCCTCACAGCAAACTTCTCGCAGCAGTAAGTGAGTGTATCGAGGCCAATGGTTCCATATCATTTCAGAACAAATGTGGCATCAAGGTGGAATCCTTCTTCGAACGCCTGAGGTTCTACCTTTCCGCCACTGTTGTCACGTTTAATGTCAATACATATATACAAAAGGAGGGTATATGTATAGGTTCGTGTGTGGCACCCGTGTTATATGACATTGTTTGTCCCAATGCGACCGGGCCATTGCTAACACACTTAACACCGGCCAGGTGTCATGCATATTTAGATATGTTGACGATTATCTTGTCCTTCTGAAAGACCGACCCAATGAGAATGACACGGAGGTAACCGACAACATACGAAGCACCTTCGTAGAGCAAGCACAGGGACTCAAATTTACGCATGAGTTTCCGGCGAACACCTCTCTTCAGAGACATTTTTGACAGATCGCTTGGTGTGACATGGTTTATTATCATGTTTTTGAATATATTATTACTAAATTGGCATTAAATACCATGGCACGACGTCGTTTTTCATATTTAAGTATCGGCCGGCGGAATGACGACCAACTTAGTTGGAATGAAAATACCATGTCGTCGGCCGAGCGACATTTCATTATCACATTGCACTATAATGTATTTATATTGGAGATGGTCGGGCCAACTGTAGTGCTCCCATTTCGACTAAGCGCCTTGAAATTTTCGGGAAACCGGGAGAAGTGAAAAACCAGTTGTCCAATGGTATTCATCGCGAGCAAAACCGCCGTAATAGTGAAGCATTTTATCATCAGTCCCGGAAATAGCTGGAAAAAAAAGAGAAAAAAAGTAGTTTAGGAGAAATTATTTATTGACAACAACACAGCGTTGAGCATACACACTACAAATATACCAAATAATATCGAAGATATAATATATCAGTTTTATGTAACATTTAGATGCTTCTGTTATTTCATAGAAAATGTTTACTTTCCACTTAGCTACTGTAAAATTTCACTGTTTACAAAAATTTTCATGAAGAGCGCATAGATTTTTTAAACGATTTGATCAGAACGTGCCAACAAAGCTATTTCTTCGACGTAAAATATAAATGGAGTCTTTTGATCAAACATATAAAATATTCAAATTATTCAATATTTACAGGAAGAAAGCAATACGATGAATTCACTAAGATCCTCGAACGTTTTCCTTTTTGTGTAGGCGTAAACATACCAAATATATCGAGTGTTTTTGTCAATACTTACGAAAAATCCTAAAACTAGGGTGGATGAAAACAATATACTCTGTTCGGGCACAAACTGCCAGCCACGCCAGACGTCAGGAATCGCAAAAAAATACTAATTAGCAAACTAATTCCCTAACATTTACTAGCTGTCATTTAACTAGTAAAAAAACGTGGTTTGAATTAAAGATTTGCGATGGCGACAATGATGCAAAATGGAGTGATAAAATTGATAACTCTAATATGCACGTGCCTTCGTACTCATGTCGAAGCTGTCGTTAAACTGCGCATAACCAAGTGACCATTTTTTCCTACACGGCTAAATTGGCCCAGCCTGGTTAAGGTAGAGCTCTGTGCCTAACAATATACCGGTAAATTCACTTTACAAGTAGACAAAACTCTTCGCTAATTTATGCTCTATTTATGAAACAAAATTGTATTGTATACTCTAGCGAACATATAGCGGCTTAGTGACTTCATTTCGGTCTGAGTGTGTGACAAAAAATGGTCATAGTTTAACCACGCGCTGTTGTGTATTTTGTTTTCATCCAACCTACAGACAGGTAAGCTTGCTGTCATCACATAAAAGAACCAATTAAATGCTTCTATGATGGAGATGTGCTTTATGTGAAAAGAAAACATATTTGTTTTGAATCAACTTTGAAATAAAAAAATGTATTTCAGGCTCTGTAAATTACTCGTACACGTGCCTATCTTGGATGAAAACGTCGAAAAAGATTACATGTAACAGAGCTTGTTGAATAAATTATAGTTTACACAGAAGGAATGAAAACACTGAAATGGACGAGGGACAGAACTGTGAGTGTCTGTCCCTCGCCCATTTCAGCGTTTTTATTCTTTCTGTGTGAACTACGGAAAATATTTCGTGAAGAGTTTTCAGTAAAGGGAATATATTCACTTACGATAAATATTTTTAATAATTAGGCTCTTAGATGAAGTTGGTAAATCTTCGGCCAGTAATTTAACACATTTTTACCATTAACAAAATTTGACTGTGCGAAGAGCACATCAAAGCTTGACAGTGACACGGGAAGATGCTACATGCAAATATGGCAGCGGTAGAACCGGTTTGCGAAAACATGTTGCATTGTTTCCTTTTTTGGCACTGTGCAACACCGCTTCACAACCTACGTATAGACGAACCATGTGCTCACATGTAGGATCTGAAGTCAAATATACAAAATGCATAATTCTTTGAAAAAAATCCAATACTGCAAGAATCCTTACTGCAAAGAGAAGTACACGGAGGTGCAATGATATTCCCAATATAGATCACACTTGGGCATCAGCATCAGCATCAGCCGTCGGGAGGCTCATATGCGATATTCGGTCTTACGTCTGCGTGTATCTGGGCCTTCGCTTTACAGCTCTGTGCTTCATCAGTCATGCGCTCTAATATTTGCTTAGCCACCGTACCCGCGAGACTGACTGGGAGGCTATAACTTGACTGAATGGGGAATGCCGCCTGCCTGGCTGATATGTTAAGGGATACAATCGAGGACGTCGTGATATCTCTTGACACACCCGGCGAAGTTGTTGCGTCACGTAACGCCGCGGTGACAACAGCGCTATTAGTGTCTAGTAACGTGAGACGTTCCTTCTACGGATAAACATTGAAAATGCGTGTGGCCAGATCGAAATTCCTAACGCCTTCTTGTAAAAATGTATGCCGCATGGTGTTCTAAGTTCCTTTACGTAGTCTGCTCTTGCAGTTAAAAAAAAAAAAAAAAAACAAGGGTGATGATTAGAAAGTAGTCAAATTAGTGCCTATATATAACAGTGGAGAGAAAAAGAATGTTTGCAATTATAGACCGGTGTCGCTGTTGAGTGCATGTAGTAAGGCTTTTGGGCATTTGATTTTGAACCACATTATAAATGTTCTAGAATTTACAGCGTTTCTAGAAGACTAAAGGGCCCAGGAAGGACTCCGACGACTAAACTGCTTACCCGTTTTATTTTATATTTATGTGTATTTATTTGCTTAACTGACTCTTTTACTGTTTTGCCAACACCATGCTTTGGCCTTCAAAAGTTGGACTGCAGTATCTGCAAACTAACTAAATAAATAAATTTTCCGATAGATGTAGAAATACTGCTGTCATTTGTTTTCTAATTTTAAACATTCAGTTTTTGAATGTCATGTGACGTAAATTTTTCTGCTAAATTTAGAGGGGAACTTGAATTTGTCTGTAAGTCTGGTGACGTCAGGTCAAGTAACATTAATTTTACCGCCAAATTTCGCAGGGAAACTGTTTATTTTCTCGTACGTTCACGCCGTCGCGAAAACGGGGGACTGACCACTAACAGCTGCCGCTGTTAAAATATTTGGGTGAACCGCTTTTAACCGGTTACCATTCAGGTTTTTTCGGTTCAGTTCCAGTTCAGTTCCAAGATGGCAGTGACGATTTCGGCTCGGTTTTCTTCCGGTTCGACTAAAAATAACGGTTCGGTTTCGGTTTTGGTTCGGTTTGGTTCCGGTTGGACACTCTGAATCTGTCTTGAACTTTTACAGGGTAAAATACAGTACTACAACATATCTTAGGTGAAGTTACGCGCAGGTGCCAATTTTTTCGGCTGATATAAGAGCGAACCAGTTGTATAACACCGTGGCTTGCGCGAAATACGAGTAATACGATGAGTATTTGTCTTGCTATCATCATCATTGTTTTCGACGGAGGTGGTAGGAGAGACCAAGCACAGATTCATTGGCTGGTTAGCTCGGTTCATTCGTTGCTTGGGTAGCGCAACATAACTTGTTTCACGGGTTGTGTTAATTAAATGGAGTGATATTTGTGTAGGACATTTTATCATACTTGAAGTAGTTGCACGCGCAGTCGCGCGTGCAACTACTTCAAGGGTACTTCAGCTACAGAAGCAAACGCTTCTGTAGCTGAAGTATCGAAGTGCCGGAATGAAGGTTAACTATTCGCTAACCCACAACTAAAGAGCTGGATAATAAAAATAGATTATACAGCACATTACCCCAATACACACCTATCTTACTGAACAGTGTGTAGTTTTATATCTAAACGAGAGGAAACCTTTGAAGGAATGGCTTATCAAGTTGAGAATGGGAAATTCAAACTCGAGCACCGCTCGCGTGTATTAAACACTCGAGTGAAGGAAGACTTCGCGTACCGTTCCACTGCGTTGCGTTAGTGCTAGCCTCTTATTACTTTCAAGTTGATTACCTTTTAAAATTTGGAAACTAATAAAAAAATTATTCTCTAATACAGTTGGTTGGTTTCCGGAGTTGTTTCAACTGAATCCCTGCTAATTCATCTGGTCAATGTGAAACATAATGAACAACCGCAATCAAGACCTGTTAGGATTGAGACCTGTAAGGTCTGAAGTCGGTGACATCCCGAAAATGAGGTATACGCCTGGTATAGATTTCGACCGTTTTTGTCAGCTTATTTCGGAGACATAAATATTTGTGTAAAATTTGTGGTGAACTTTTCCGCAAGAGCTCTTCAGTTTACAAACAATCCTTACCAAAATCTAAAAAAAAAAAAAATTCACCAATTGCCTTAATTTGTCGGGCCAAGCCCGGCAATATAAGTTACTGGAATTCTGGCTCTTGCTTTAAGTAGAACTCGATATGTGACAAACTCATTTGCCACATATTCTGCGCGGGAGAGTAAAAGCGTCATTGCAAAAGAACATCAGTAACTTTTACTTGGTTTGCAGGGTATACCGTATGAATGCCAACCACTGAAAATAGAGAGGTCCCTGGTTCGATACCAGGACCAGGCGGAATTTTTCGGTCGCGCACCAGTCACCTAGATGTGTTTGGAGATTTGTGTTTGTTCTTTGTCCTCCTTGTTCCCCTTCTCCAGGGATTATTTTCGCTATTCTTGTCGAGCTCGCTTGCATCTTTGCATTTAATTGCATTATCTTTAGCTCAGTTGGTAGAGCGCTCCACTGGAAATGGAGAGATCCCTGGTTCGATACCAGGGCCAGGCGGATTTTTCGGTCGCACACAAGTCACCTAGATGTGTTTGGAGATTTGTGTTTGTCCTTTGTCCCCTGTTCCCCTTCTCTAGGGACTATTGTTGTCATACACGTGTTTTATCAATAAATTAGAACATATCGATCGGCATAGATGCGAACTAAGACAACCACTATTTGCGATTGCCTAGCGTGTCATTTGCTCGAATCATACTCGCTATGTCTCGGGAGAGCGCCTGCAAGGTGGTTCCGCCAAAACACCGTCGCTAATATCTCTTATGAAAATAAACGGAAAACAACCAGAATGACGAAAACAGGACTAACTATAGTCGGTGACAGGTCAAGAAGGAAGTGGAAGCTCCTCCCACCTCTTTCCACTTTGGAAGGGCGAACGCTAAAGTGGAGGCGACCTCCTCTCCACCGTTCGTTCCGCTAATGTGGAAAGAGGTGGGAGGAGCTTCCACTCCTTCTTGACCTTTCACCGACTATAGTCAACTTTCGTTACTTCGCGTTTATTCTCGTTATTCAGCACGGTCCAGTATGTAAAATCGTGTCTTTTACGTTTTTTTCTTTAAATATTTTTTCAATACTTTACCAGGTCGGAAACGGTGATATCGGCGTAGGATATAACAACTGGGATGGCCAGATTGGACGCCGGCATCACCAAGGACGTGCTGGCTGCGATGGTCACGGGGAGGGCATAGTAGACGGGGTCCACGTGGGACATCTCAGCCTAGAAGAGCGATAGAGAAGGCAGCCCTCGACAGTGCTGCTGTGTGAAACGTCTGCGGACGTTTTATGTATGAAGCAAAAAAATATTACCTGCGCAAACTTGCACAATAAATCAAATAAACAAATACGTAGCAAAAAAAGTCTACTCAATAATCAACAAAAGTATAAAATGTTTGATGAAAAAATTCGACAATATCACATGTGCTACAATATTTTTAAATCAAAATTACAGCACACAAGTGTGTTTATTAACGTCGGCAAAATCCTTTTAATTATCCGAAGGCCCTAATCGTTGCGTGATGCTTCTATTAGCCAGAGATCCGAGTTACGAGCTGAGTATGTTATAGGGTTCTTTCTAAGCGATGCCAAAATAATAAAGAAGCTATTAATCTCGTGACATTTCTGTTTACACTTTATACAACGTACTTACGGTTCTTATCACCCTTTTTTGTTGTGAGAATAGCTTTTGGAGATTAGTTTTGGTTTTCGTAACCCAGACTAAATTACAGCAGTTCAGATGGAATACAAAATATGGGTTATGTAAAATCAACCTAACTCCAGTTGAAAGTATATGAGGATGTTTGTTTAATGTACCACTGATGCACCAAGTTTAGATATTGATGTTGTATAATCCACATATGTTCAGTCCAAGTCACGTTCTTAACGAAAATCCCCATCAAAGATTTAAACGTAATAACTATATCAGTAGGCGAGGAATTTAAATAAACATCAATTGGAAGGTTAAGATTCCAATTTTTGGAACGAACGAATTAGGTTTGGTTTAAGTTTTATTTATGTTGAAATTATTTACACTGGTCCATATTTCGAGATGTTTTATGGTGTCATTAGCTACATGCGAAAGCTCATTGCAAGGTGTAACTGAGAAAAAGAGGCTGGTGTCATCTGCGTAAATTATGTACTTTACCAGCTGTGCAACGTTAACCATAAAATTGATATACTATTAGTTAAGGAGTAATGGCCCTAGTAACCTGCCTTGTCGCACTCCAGACTTAATTGGTTTAATATCAGAGGAGTGACGGTAGGGGGATCGGTGGCCGAGTGGTCTAAAGCGCACATCCAGCTCGACGCGCGTGGAGCGAAAGCTAGCGCTGCAGAATCCAGGGATCCTGGGTTCGAGCCCCACCCCTGCCCGTGTCGATCTGTATGAGCATCGTACCGGCGTGCGGTCGTGTACCACTACTGCGTGGTGCACGTTATAAGCCCCAGGCTAGCGGTTGTACTGCACTGGCTAAATTGCTCATCTACAGCGAGTGACGCGTCGCAACTTTAAATGACTGACCAACTACACGCTGTATGAATATCCTCACATCCCAATTTTAGGAGTGATTATGAATATTAACAAATTGGTGCCAATTTTTTAAATACAATTTGATAAAAAGAGCAGCGTGCTTTTTAATACAATAAAGTAATAAGGTAATAGTCAGTGGTTTAACAATAAAAGTACAGTCGTTCTACTTGCTGCTTCCTGGAAAATCTAGTGGGTTCCAGTTTTGAGTACTTTCTACCAACGCAAATGCTCCCTTCGTACCTCGGAAATTAAACTCTCACCGTTCTATGCTATACGTCATTTGAGAAGACTCTTCGATTGTCGAAAAGCACGAAGGAGGGAACAGAGTATGTCCATGACACACAGAAAGAAAGTGAACTGACAAGAAGATACAGAGTCCCCTGGGCCTCGTCGCATTGCGCGTACGATCGTTTCTTACAAGGCGCGCTGAAGGGGGCACGAGGATAGCGCAGGTGCCGTTGTTGTCCATGACCTCGGTGAGCACAGAGGCGATCAGCGTCAGGATCAGCTGACTGACGGCCGGGTCCGTAAACTGCAGCTCGAGCACGAGGTCCGAGATGGTGGCAGCCAGCCCCGACACCTGCCGAGGCGCGCCACGCCGACAAACAAGCTATCAGGGACACGGTGCAGAAGTCACACCACCGTTGTCAGCGATCGAGCGTATTACGCAGGAATTCTGACCAGAAAGTGAAGTAGTGAGTGTATAACGCGGGAAAATACGAAGAAATGAAGGGCTAGGGTGAATGCATGTTTACACCAACATGCGGCCCTTACGTCACGTTGCGCAGACACTCCTTTCGCCACTGGCGGTGACATCCATCGTATGGCGCGCCCTTCAATCACTCCACTGCTCCTATTTTAGCACACTGCACACTTCCACGACGTAAAAAATGACCATCACACAGAACGTTGCCATCTTCGAAGTGAGGGAAAAGGAAGCATCTAAGGTAGTTCCGTCGCTTCCTACGTCCTCTAAGGAAAACCTTAGATTAAAGGAGCCAATGATTGATTTATGATTAGAGTGACCATATTTCTCAATGTAGAAAACGGGACATCCTAGCAGGGGTACTAAAGATTGAGATTAGGAGAACAAATTGAATTAAATAACTGGTCCTATTTCAAAGTTTAACCATACTGCACTAAGCCCTGGAACAGTCACACTCATGGTTCAGTTCCATGCACCATTTGGGAGGTGTTTGTGGGCAAGAACAGTTCTAAATTTGACTCTCTGGGTAAATATTTTAAAGTACCTACGGTAATTTTTGTAAACTATGCTTGTAACGAGTAGGGCATAGTTTCGGTTTGCTTCAATTCGCTTGGTGCCAATTTCAAAACTATGCGCTTCAGCGAAAACGGGACATGATTTGTTATGGGGACAAAAAGACGGGACGGCAGAAGCGGACCTCGAAAACGGGACTTTCCCGGACAAAACGGGACGTCTGGTCACCCTATTCATGATTCGTGAATGCGCGTTCTTACGAAAAAAAAAAAAAAAAAAAAGGCGCTGCTCTACACAAAGGCGCGTTCCTGAATTCCGAGGTAAGACGAGAGGAAAGCCACATACTTTGTAACTGCGGAGATGGTCACCTGCGAATGAGTATCTTTCAAATGTCTAGTATATAAGGCCATGAAGGAGACAACACAATTGTGATTCGGGTTTGTGTGTGCTCGTCTGTATATGTTATTTCTGTGCACGTGCAACTGCATGTTAGCGCGTTTCCTGTAAACTCGTTGCGCATAAAAATAATTATCTCTAGGATGCTGCTAAGAGCACCAAAACGCTACTTTTAGGGTGTTTGCAAGCGTCCTAAGGCTATGTTTATAACGCAAATAATGTAAAGGTGCAAGCGAGCTGGACACAAGAATAACGATAATAATCACTGGAGAAAGGAGAACAAGGGGGATAAAGGACAAATACAAATCTTGAAACACAGCTAGGTGACTGGTGCGCGACTAAACAAACCCGCCTGGACATTGTATCGAACCAGGGACCTCTTTATTTCCAGTGGAGCGCTCTACCAACTAAGCTAACCAGGAGTTAGACCATCAGTAAACCAAACGGGTTTACATGGCCGCCAGTTGCTCTAAGACCAACAAGGGTGTCCGTCCTCCATTTAAAGGGTCAGGATGGTAGTGCATTTACTGTAGAGGGGAAGCGAGCTGGACAAGAATAACGATAATAATCCCTGGAGAAAGAGGAACAAGGGGGCAAAGGAAAAACACAAAATTTCTGAAAAACCAGCTAGGTGACTGGTGTGCGACTAACAGAAATCCGGCTGGTTTGATATCCAATAAGGGGCCTCTCCATTTCCAGTGGAGTGCTTTACCAACTGAGCTAACCAGGAGTTAGACGGCAGGGGTTTCCCCAGGATTCTAATCAAGGGGGTGTCCCAATGGCTCGGGGGGGGGGGGGGGGGGGCGTGCTGGTAGAGGGGGCGGTGAGGTAAAATATAAAACTGTTTCTTTTTAGTCCACTAGCTAAGTATAGACGTCTATTACAAATGCTCCTTGCCCGTAATGTGTTACAAACACCTTCTCTATATACACCTACGAGAGGTGGTGTTTCTACTTAATCTGAAAAAAAAGAATTTATTTTTTCATATCTGAATTCAAGGGGGGGGGGGGGGGGTGTCAGGAAATCTAGGAGGTCTTACCTAGGGGGTCTGAGGAAATCCCTGGTTAGACGCCAGCAGAGCAAACAAGTCTGGACACCTAGTTGTGTTTGGACATTTTGTTTGTTTTGGTCCCTCTTGTTCTCTATCTGCAGGGATCGTTATCGTTATCCCAAGAGCTGTTGCTGTAATATGCTAAAGGTAGTAGCCCTGCGACAATCTTGCTTACACCCTTAAGGACGTAAAGGGTTTTGGTGTGTCCTGTCTGTCCTAACACAAAATATACTCAGCGTACATGAAATGTTTTTGAAAGTTTCGTTTTCTGGATTGTGTTTCCCACGTCTTCTGTGTAATTAAAGTATATCATTGGCTGTACATGAGCTCTTCAGATTAGTAGACGTGTGGGCCGGCTTTATTTCTAGACAACACGTCTATTACTCGATTAATACTGTAGAGCCACTGACAGCTTAAAGGGCCACTGACAACACCAACATTCACATTTTTTTTATTATTGCAGAGACTGAAAATATCTTTCGGCGACCGTCCTAAAAATATCAAACTTGAGAAATGCGGTCTAAAATGATTTCTAAAAAGGCAAGGAAGAAAACGACGTGTAGCTAGTTTTTGGTGAGCGACGTGGGGGGCGACGTCGCAAAGGTGCGGGATGAGAGCTGTTATTCGAAAAATTATTACGCACCGAAAAAGAAAACAAAATTGACCGCATCTCCACGTGGTGAATGATGTTGATTGGGGCAAAGCTCTGGTGGTGCTAGTCTGCGTAGACGCTGAGCCGCAGCATGCCGAGCCTTTCGTTCGTTTTCATCCATGTCAGAAAGAAAATGTGTGGTATGGAACGTGTTTATATACGCATTTGAGCATTTGGCCGCTAGCGCCTTCTCGTCTATAAACGTTGAACCAATGCTTGCAAAGTTTAACGCGATTATATACGCATTTGAGCCTCAGCGCCCTCTCCTGTATAGACGTTGAGCGGCTACATGCAACGTTTCATCCATGACATCCCCAGTTCTTGAGTTACTACCACATCTCAGAGCCCCCTACTCGTCCCGTAGTCGTGACCGAGTGGTTAAGGCGATGGACTTGGAAATCCATTGGGGTCTCCCCGCAGAGGTTCGAATCCTGTCGATTGCGCAAACACTTTTTTCATCATTTTTTTATCTTTATTTTTGGCCTCTAACGAGCACGTGAGCACGTGAGCTCACGAGCAGGAGCACGAGCACTGGACTCCAGACAGACGCCAGACAGATGGACGGACAGATGGACGGCAGACATGGCTAGCCCCTAAGGAGCTTCGCCCCTAAAACTCGTCCGAGTCGTCTTCGACGTCCCCCCCTCCCTCCCCCCTCCCTTACGCCCTCTGTACAACCGCCGGGTGCCGCCACGTTGAAAGTACGAAGACAAAGCTAGGAGTCGGCCGATGCTTCGTCATTAACACTTCCGTTTTCTGTTTCTTATTTTTCGAAGTCAGCATTGTAGTGCCTCTAAATCGTCGTTAAAAGTGTATTTTATGAGTGACAATAATAATTGTTACAGACATGCCACTTGCGACACCTCCTAACGCTTTCAGAAATGGCATCGCCAATTACGTCCCCAATCAAAGAAGCGAGGAGCAGGTCAAACTGTGGGAGGAGGACACAAACTTTAATAAACTCTTTCGCGCGGCAAATTTTTTTTCTGCACGATTAATATATATATATATATGTATTTTTGTGTGTGATTTTCACCATGAGCGTCGTTTGAGGAGGTAAAAACAATAGGTCGATGTTGGGCTTGTCATGGGTCTTTAAGGAATGCAGGGCGTGGCAAGTACTAAGCATCAAAATATTGGACCCGAGCGAATGATAATGCAGCATTTGCCGATAAGGGCGCCGAACGAAGAACTACAAAGCAAGGAACGTGAACATAATAAGCGACACTCTCTTTTGCTTAAGTGTCGAAAAGTTTAGATTTCTTTTTTTTATTTTCTTACAAAAAACGTCATTTTTTTGCTTTTTGTTTTTACCTCTAAACAAAGTAATGAAGCAACACTGAGGTTCGCCCACCTTGAAGGCAGCAGTCATGCACTGGACTCCCCCGTAGACCAAGAGCACCGCCCAAGGCATGTTGGCGATTACGACCTTCCACTCGACCATCCCGGACCGTAGTCCCTTCAGGTCGGGCATGGCGAAAACGACGATGAACAGGAGGTTCCCAGCCAGAGTCCCGATGGAAGGCCTGGTCGCCAGGCAGGCACCCAGATCACGGAGACATGTAACGATCAGGAGGAGCGGTAACCTTCTTCGATACAGTGGCTGAGCAGCAAACTTACACCCTACGACGCCTTGCTTCGATTTTAGTAATTTTCAGCAGCATTCCACCTACACCCCGCGACAGCGCAATTCTCGCGAGGTGTTCCTCAGCCAGAAAGTGTCACGCTGCCTCCACGTGTTCGCACGCACAGGCGCCGTGGAGCAACCGCTGCAGCACCCATATGAAGGACCATTTAAAGTTTTAAAACGAAGTAACAAGTACTTCACCGTACTCGTCGAGGGACGTGGAGATACAAGCTCACTCGACAGGCTAAATTCAGCGTGTCTCGAGCAACCCCAAGCAAACACAAATCCAACCATGGTACGACGCGTAAAATTCAAAAGAACTCCTGAACGCTCGTCTCCCTGACATCCTCGCTAGGGAGGGGGGGGGTAGTTTGTAGCAAGGAGGTGCTCTCGTCTTCATATTTTACAATATTTACAAAAGAGCCAAAGTAATCATCGGTTGTAGAATGTAGACTACGCAGCCGATCGCCCAGTCATCTCGAGCTTCTGCATGCAAGTGATGATATTCTTTTGTGCTGGTGTACTTCGTCCTCTTTGATCGCTGTAGCCTGCCGCTACACATTTATTTCGGTAAGTTTCTTTTATGTATATATATATACTATAGAAGCTATTTACATGCTGGGTTTGCATGAATGCGATCGTAGCACATGGAATCGAGCAGGGACCAATCACACGCATCCTGTCTCTACTTCTTCCTCTCCTCCCCATCTAATATCAATCGAAATAGTCAAGTCTCGATTCGATACTCTACGTTCGCATTGATGTAAACGCAGTCATAGATCAGTCAAGGATCATTGCATGGTCCTTGACCATGCAATGAGACAGTCATTTCGATTGGTTGCTCTTGCTGCGCGAGAGCTTCCTCGCACAACACGCGCAGTCGCCGCAGCTCGGAGACGCATGTGTAGTATAACACTCCTTCTCACTAGATTAAAGGTGAGAATGCAGGGGTGCATAGATACAAAAACCATCGAGGCGGGAAAAAAACAAAAAAGCGAGTTTTCTATCTTAAAGCACGTCATCGCTCAGTTCTATGAGTGAAATCTAAGAACTCATTTGTGAACCCTTTAATCAATGAAGAGCAACGACAAACAAATTGGCATCGCCCTTTACCTTCAAAGTCCTACGATGCATGAAATGCATTATAGGGAATCCGTGAGGGAATTGGTGTGTTACGTGACGTATATTTTTCAGCTAAAATTAGCGGGGAATTTGAATTTCTTTTTAAGTCACGGGACGTCAATTTTTTTTTCTAAATTTAGCGGGGAAACTGAATTGTTCTGTGTTTCGTGACGTCAGGTTGCCTGGCACCAATTTTCTCGCTAAATGTAGCTGAGAAATTGAATTCGTGCATAGGTCTCGTGATGTCAATTTCCTTGCTAAATTTAGCGGGGAACGCATGGACCGACGGACGGACGGATGGACAGATGGACGGACGGCCGGACGGACGCAATTTTGGGATGGAGGAAAGTGTTAAAATGCATTTCATACTTTAAAAAGAATACATTTCAATGTTTCATGAAATTCAACTGGACTCACGGCAATGTCCGGTGATCCCCTGAAAGCCACGCCTGACCGAAGCCGCTCTGGCCGATGCACCAAAGCACCAGCAAACATATGATCAGGCACTCGCTTGGGCTGCGAAAACAAGATGAGATTACGCATTGTTAGTTTTACACTGGATGAAATGACTTTAGTGCGCAGAGCCAAAGGATGGACAGTTGTAACAGTTTTGAAACAACCGACAAAAGTATGCGCCCCAAGAGATTCTCAAAGTGGCTAACGACCTTCCCAGCGGCAGTTTTGAACCAGGCGATTTACAGTGCGCGTCTCCGGTTTTGAGAGCGTACGTCAGTGTTGGCCGACTGCTTTGGGCTGTGGGCTTTCTCGTCAGTGGTCTGTGGCAGCCTCCGTAGGCGCAATTCCTGACACTGGTGGCGGATAAATTGCGGCCTTTTATTGTATTTTTTTGTGTTTTATGGCGAACGGAATTTCTCGGGGCTTTTAGGAAAGCATTCTACCATCACTGAAAACAAATCAAGAATAAAAATACGAGCCATTTTAGGGAGTATTTATTTATTTATTTATTTCAAATACCCTCAAGGTAAGTACATTGAAGAGGGGAGAGAGCTGTAAAATATTAACTATAAAGTGCACATATTAGTAATAGCATTTTTAAACATAACAATATCAGTGATGTTAGCAATCGAGGCGGGAAGGTGGTTCCAGTCTATAGATGTTTGTGGCATAAAATAATATTGAAATAATGAAGTTTTAAAATTTGGAATACCAACCTTATGGCTATGATCAATGCGAGCAGATATGTAGAATGGTGGAGTAATTAGTTTATGGACGAAGGGTAACATTTTGATGAAATATTTTATGAAAAAGACACAAACGAGAGATTTTTCGGCGGTGAGTTAGTAACGGCAGACCTAAAGTATTTTTCATGGTAGTAACGCTGGCAGTGCGATGATAATTTGTCAATATAAAACGAGCTGAGCGGTTTTGAATGGATTCAATATGAGCAATTAGTGACGAGTGAGCGGGGTCCCACACAGCAGCAGCATATTCTAATTTTGGACGGATTAGGGTTTTGTACATGGTTAGTTTTAATGAAGACGGAGCGAGAAAGAAATTTCTTTTTAAGTATCCTAACATACGGTTAGCACTGTTAATTACGTATTCAATATGAATCTTCCAAGAAAGGTTACAAGTTATATGAACACCAAGATATTTGTAAACAGACACTGAAGCGAGGGGATTACTGTTTAGATGATAAGTATGACACACCGATTGAGCACGTGACACTCTCATCGATTTGCATTTGTTAGTGTTTAGTTCCATTAGCCACTGGTTACACCACAGTGATATACGATTAAGGTCAGATTGTAGAAGAATAGTGTCAGATATGTCAGTTATTTTCCGGTATATTACGCAATCGTCAGCAAAGAGGCAAATAGAAGACGACAAGTTCTGCACCAAATCATTAATGTAAATAAGAAAGAGGAGCGGACCAAGCACTGATCCCTGTGGGACGCCCGAGGTTACTGGAACAGTACACGAATTTGTATTATTAGCTGTAACGAATTGTAGGCGGTTAGTTAAAAAGGCATGAATCCAATTTAATATACAGGAGTCAATGTTAAGTGATTGTAGTTTATGAAGAAGGAGTTTGTGGGAAACTTTGTCAAAGGCTTTTGAGAAATCCAAAAATACACAATCGGTTTCATTATGATTATCAAGAGAATTATGGAGATCATGCGTGAAGGATAGTAGTTGCGTCTCACATGAAAAATATTTTTCTAAAGCCATGTTGTGAACTTGTGAAGAAGTCATTGGTTTCAAGATAATTTATCAACTGCGAGTAAATGACGTGTTCAAATATTTTACATGGCACACTTGTTAAAGAAATTGGTCGATAATTGGATGGGTTTTGTTTTTCGCCAGATTTATGTAAAGGAACCACCTTCCCAACCACCCAATCGCTCGGGACTACGCCATGGTTAAGAGACTGCATATAAAGTTTTGAAAGAATTATTGAACAATACATATTACAATTTTTTAAGAACTTGCTGTTAATCCCATCTATTCCGGCGCAGGACGAAAGCTTCATATTATTAATAATGCCAGCAACACCAATCGCGTCAACTGCCACTGGGTCCATAGGCAAAAAATCAGAAAACGACAATACCGGTACTTGGTTAACATCAGAGGTTGTAAATGACATACTAAAAACATAATTTAATACACTTGCAACTTTCAGTTACTGGTATATCTATACCATCAGATGATTGAAGAACAATGTTGGACTGACACTTGGGATTAACGACATTCCAAAATTGTTTAGGATTAGTTGCTAACATGATATTTAGTGTATGATTAAAAAATGTGATTTAGCTTCCGTAAGAGCTGATGCATATTCTTGATCTGCAGTTTTGTACGCAGCCCACCGTGCATCAGCGGATGATCGTTTGGCAGCGCGAAACAGTCTTTTTTTCCTATTTCGCAGGCGCCTGAGATTAGAGTTAAACCAAGGCGAGTTAGTGTTGCAACGAATCTTCCTTGATGGTATGTACTTTTCAATTAATAATAAAACAACATTTTTAAACAGCATCCAATTAGACTCAACTGAGCGCTCTGAAAACTCAGGTAAGTAATCACTAAGGAACTCAGACAGGTACAAGTTAATTGACGGTAAAATCAGCTCTGCTGTAGTCACGACGATGAATTTTATGTGAATTTTAGGCGCTACGAATGGGATATTTAGGGAAACAGTGAAGAACTGAATGGTCACTGAGACATGGCAGGTATGTTAGTGATGATATGACGCTCGGATGCGTTGTTAATACGAGGTCGAGTATGTTTGATGAAAGGTTTGTAACCCTAGTGGCCTCTGAGACAAGTTGAGAAAAGTTGAAATCAGAACAAAGTTCAATAAACTCGTTAGCTTCAGATCAGAGAAAGGGTATGAAACAGGACATACATTAGACCAGATAATGTTGGGGTAATTGAAATCACCCATTAATATGATTGGCACTCCTGGATACTGGACGGTGATTTGGTTAATGCAATTATGTAACAAATTCACAAATGAACAACTGCTAGTGGGTGGTCGATAACATACACCCATTATCGTTTGTTTATGTTTAAAAGAAACGCAAACCCAAACAATCTCTAGTTCACAGGCTACAATGACAGGGCGAGAAACCAATGAGTCAGCAACCACCAACAAAACACATCGCCACTTCTGTCACGCCTATCGCAGCGAAATGTGTTGAAAAGTTTAGAGCGCAGCTCTTAGGCGCACGTTTCCGGCTTCAGCGGCGTCGCCGTCGGCGTCGCCGTCGTTGTCGGCGTAACCGCGCGGTGCATGATAAGTAAATTTCCCCGCTAAATTTAGCGGAAAATTTTTCCTGCTAAAGTTAGCGGGAAATTTTCCCACTAAATCTAGCGGAAAATTTTCCCCGCTAAATCTAGCGGAAAATTTTCCCCGCGAAATTTAGCGGAAAAGTTTTCCCGTTAAATCTAGCGGAAAATTTTCCCCGCTAAATCTAGCGGAAAATTTTCCCGCTAAATCTAGCGCAAAATTTTCCGCTAAATCTAGCGGAAAATTTTCCCGCTAAATTTAGCGGGAAATTTTCCCCGCTAAATGTAGCGGAAAATTTTCCCCGCTAAATTTAGCGGAAAATTTTCGCCACTAAATCTAGCGGAAAATTTTCAACCGCTAGATCTAGCGGAAAATTTTCCCCGCTCCTCCCTCGAGGTCACGTGACCCCCAGGTCCCCCGTGCCTTCCCCTCCTCCTCAAGAGCTGCGCTCTAATTCGGCGTTACAGGGAGTTGTAAACGGCTTTCATTTTTTACTATGAAACAGCTCGCTATTAGACACTTTGCTAGAAAGCCACGTCTCTGCAAGAGCGACGACGTCAGCATCGCATGATGCTGACGTCATCGCTGAAACATGGCAGGTGCGCGACAAAATGAATGCGACTGGAATGTTTGTTCGATTTTACGCAGATCTTTCACGCCGCCCAGCACTCCGCTGTGCCGATCTACGAAGGTCTTAACAGTTGAAAATATTTAGTCACAAGATAGCCGAAAGTCATGGGTATTCCCCGCTCATAACATAGATATTCAATAAGTCTAATCAATAGAACATCTTGTACTTTCCTCAAGGTACCGCGGTATCAGAAATGGGTTTATTTGAGAAAGAACTCAAATAACACAGCATATCCAATCTACAGTGTCGACGACAGTCACTTCATGACGATCGGACGGAATCCGCTCTCGTTTTAGGGTGCGCTTTGACGAAAGCTTTTTTTTTTTTTTTGCACAGCACTGAAGCAATGAAACGGACGGGTCTGTTCAGTCTTACACCACCTAGGAGGCAAGGCCTGCGCGTGACGTCATTGTTAGTCAGTTCCCGACTCGCCCCAAGTGGCAAACACCCCGAAGCTTGACAAGGGTATGGGCCACGTCGCAACTACGTTGCTGCGATCAAAACGAATCTAGCAATACGAAGCTTGGTTTGGTCTTCGTTTCGCACTTGCTTTTTCTCCACACTTCATAGTTGCTGCGGAATGTATCGTGGGCTGCTCATTTAGTGGGAAAACGGTTTGGCTGCCCTACCGAAAACTCCGGTATAACCTTTCGCTATGCGGATTATGGAACCGGAAATCTATCTGGATTCTATCTGGACTCTATTGGAATTTGGGTTTTCAGAAATTATTCCTTTGTCTGCAATCTGGATTTCGGATTTCCAGAAACAAATTTCCGGTTCCATAATCCGGATAGTGAAAAGTTATAGGCAGCCGGCAATGGCCAGGCGGCGCCACGAGAGTACTGCGTTCAGCGCCACAAGCGGAGGCGTCTCTGTTAATGGGGCGGCCAATCTGCCCGTCGGGCCGTTGCGAGCGGCGGCGACCCCGATTTCAGCAGTCCCCGTGTGCACCTGCGTCCCTGCGTGCCATGTCCCTGGTTCTTTTATGCGGTTTTTAAGACCATCGGGAGCCTTGATAGGTCCAAGTGTTTAGAGAATATTCTAGAGTCGTCATTTGGACACCAGTTTGAGCTGTCTTCACTACTTGTGGCCGCCCGATCGGTCTGTGCTTCGCCCGTCTCCCAGGAAGTGACACAACACAACGAGAAGGCAGCGAATGGGTTTATTGTACATCCCGGTTGCCCGTCTTCGAGAGCCGGCAGTCCGGACCCGCCGACCTAGTTGTCGCCCGTCGTTCAGAGCTCAGTCGGAGCCCGTGTCCAGGCCTGCGGATCGTCCTCCCCACGCCAGTGCTGCGTAGGCTAGCTGTTCCGGCTGCTATCACAGCCAGAGTCTCGCTGCGGAACCACTCCGGGATCGTCATGGACTAGGCCGGTATGGTCAGGGTTCGCCGCTTCCGCCGGTCCTGATCCGAACCTCGCTGGTGGAATTCTCCGGGGTTCGCCATGGGCCAGACCAGCCAGAACGGATCTATCGTTCCTGCCCGGCCCCAGCCTCGTGCAGCACGCTCTTCCTCTTTCTTCGCCGGCTGGCCCCCGCTCGCGCCTCGCTCGGCCGTCCTCTTCTTCTCCCGACGCCCCACACACTAGAATAAAATTTGGGTAATTAGAACCAAACTCTGCATGCTACAGAACCGTACGCACATTGCAAAGCCTGGTGTAAAAAGGCGACAGGCAACAAAGTGTACGTGTAAGAAAGATATTTACGCTTCGCACGAGCTTTTTCTAAAGAAAAACTTTAGCATCCTGCTTTCTGCACGCCGTCACATTTGTTACCAGACTCAGCATTAAATTTGGTTGCTGAAACAAACAAAACTTTGTGCTACGAAAATCCACTATTTGAAAACTCGCAGGTTTGGAAGGTTTTGGTTGCGACCACGCGTGCCGAACGGCATTAGGAGTGCCGGAACGGGCCGACGGGCCTTTCGCTTGAAGACCTGATCGCCCGATTCTCGACGTCACAGCGAAGCAACAATCGGCCCGATTGTTCCTATCGTATTTCCCTATGTGGCTGTCAAAGCGACTCGTAATACAACTTGTATAAATATGTTATTTTGCCGAGTAGTCTGCAAAACGAGTTCGTCCGACCACTTTCCAAGCCTGCACATATATTTTCGTTCACTTCCCCCCAACAGTTTCTGTAAAATTCACTTACTTGATGCGTCGCACTGCAGTAATCCACTTCTGTCGCCGTGTCGCTTCCCAAGATCTCGAAGGGAAGCGGTGAAGTTTGACGCTTGAGTCACCTTCGCGACTGTGGCCGTCTTTCACGCAGCAGTAGCAACGTTTATTTTTTGGGGGGGAACTCTAGGAGTAGGCGAGATGTTACAGGAACCCGGTGAGGTCATAGAGACGTGAAGTTGGGACTTACTTTTACGAAAAACGGTTCCAAAAAAGCTCACGCCGATCCGAAATGCAACGTTCACACGTGGTTTCTGGATGCGCCCGCCCGCAGCCCCCGCGACCCGCGCAGGCCTGGCCTACCCAGTTTCTTTATTTTGCAGCCGCTAGATGGCGCAACGTGTCGCGCCAAACTGCATTGCAGGTTGCCTATACCGGATCTTTTGGTAGGGTGGGATCTTAATAATGTCTAGGACTAGTTCTGGAAGCAACCAATTCTACCTGAAGCTTGCGGCACGCGCCTTAGTGCGTCCGAAGGACACGCCATGATTAGTTCTGCAGAGTATCGTCTGTTTTTCGTTTGCTTTTTAGAACGATGTGGTTTGGAGTACGCTATCCTTAAAATAGCATACCAGGACTAGGCACTGCAAATCCAGTGATATCTAGGAATGCGACTTGACATGTTTAGGAATGTGCGCAAACATGACTGGGAGAACTTCGCAGCAGTTGATGGTCGTTCGTGTTTCTATCGGGTAATTGCACGTCGTTTGCTAATAGATGTTATTCCGTTTTATGCAGCTGGTGCACCACTGCAGTCAAAATGTTTCTATCGCCAGCGTAACGCCATAAGCTCCAGCTTTGGATGTTATGCCTCCCTATTGAAAATTCCATCAAGATACGTAATTTGGGACACTGACTGCCAGTCAGCAGCCCTGGTGGAACGTGCCCTGATGGTCCATCAGATGACGTCTGACTGCCAGTCAGCAGCCCTGGTGGAACGTGCCCTGATGGTCCATCAGATGACGTCTGACTGCCACTGATGGAATGTCCCAAATTACGTATGTGGTGGTCTTTGATAGAATGTACCTTCCAAATTTGCGTTTTTCAGGTAAAAGGGACCCGTACGAAAATGTCAGATACAGGCCGGAATGAAAAATGCCGGTTCCGCCTAGACCCGAAATTGGGGCACCAGTTCGTATCCACCCTGGAACCGCGCATTTTCAGCCCCAATTTTAGACCCAGGCGGTGCACCGCCGGAATTCCCGCTGCGCTCACCACTGGACTCTACAAAAGAATTTGGTGCTATGCCCTTAGCCGTTACAACCGAGAGATCGTCGCGATTTCAGACCCAGGCGGACTGGGTCTGAAATTGCGACGATCTCTCGGTTGTAACGGCTAAGGGCATAGCACGAAATTATTTTGTAGAGTCCAGTGGTGAGCGCAGCGGTAATTCCGGCGGCGCACACGGTCGTCCAGGCGTCGTCACCAAACACGGTGCACGGAACACACACACAGCACGCACAAGCACAGTATCCAGTGTTGAGTGCATCGGGAAGTTCCGGCGGGCAAGCGGTATCCGAGTTGTCCAAGTATTGTCACCAAGCACACCAGCGCATCCAGATGCCGAGCCAAACTGCAATGGGTCGGCAGCTTCACACTATATAAAGATTCAAAGCCGAGGTCAGTGGGTATCCATCCAGGGCAACGATAGGCGCGTCAGTATCCGTGCGCCCGCAGCGCGAACGTCGCCGCCGGGCGAGCGCCGGCCGGCAGTCCGACGGGAGCGCAGAAGAACCTAAACTCTCGAAGCGCTGCCGCCCACTGCAACAGACAATGCAAGGCGCGCGTCGTCACCAAACACGGTGCACGGAACACACACACAGCACGCACAAGCACAGTATCCAGTGTTGAGTGCATCGGGAAGTTCCGGCGGGCAAGCGGTATCCGAGTTGTCCAAGCATTGTCACCAAGCACACCAGCGCCAAGCGCATCCAGATGCCGAGCCGAAATGCCATGGGTCGGCAGCTTCACACTATATAAAGATTCAAAGCCGAGGTCAGTAGGTATCCACCCAGGGCAACGATGGACGCGTCAGTATCCGTGCGCCCGCAGCGCGAACGTCGCCGCCGGGCGAGCGCCGACCGACAGTCCGACGAGAGCGAAGAAAAAACTAAACTCTCAGAGCGCTGCCAGCGCTGCCGCCGACTGCAACAGACAAAGACAGGCGCGCGCGGAGAACGCCCGCTCGCAGCGCCTGCGTAGCGGATGCGCCTGTCCCTAACACGTGACCTGCGAGAGACCGCGGAAGTTCCCCGCCGACCCCACCCCCCTCCCCAACCCCTCCCTCCCTCCTCCAGTCACGCATGTGCGCGCCCGCTGGCTGGGAGCAGACTCTACTGGAACAAGGGGAGCGGATCGGATCCACCCATCACCGTGCGATTCCAGTGCGTTGCGTCTCACTGGATCCGACTGGTTACACACAGAATCGCGCGGATCGGAACTGTCCACAAGTTTAAAACCGCGCGGATCCGTACTGGAACCGCTCCGATCTGACATTTTCGTACGGGGACATTCGTTTACAAACGGGCCCACATGCACCCAAAGCATGTTTCAGAGAAACGCCCTCGATGTCTGAACCTTTCGGGACGACCGTATACACTTTAATTCACAAAACGTATGCGACTCCGTTGAAGCTAGAGAGCAAGCATGCATGCTACGACAGACAGCCCTGGCTTCCAAGGACGAAAGCGAACAGCAGACATATCTGAACTACGCTCGCGGATGCTTTTTGTCTGCGCTCTTCGTGAAACAATAATAATGAGCTGCGACACAGCGGTAAGGCCAATAGCCCACACCAGATAGAAAGGTATAAACTTTCTAGCCTAAACCTCTCGGACCGAGTCAAGAGCATTTCAGTATTGCAGCGCGAGGTTCCGACAATGAGTGCATCGCTCTAAAGAATGCTTCGGCTGCATATGCAGTTAAGCCTTCGGCATTTTATGCAAAGCACTCGTACATCAATCGCCGTACTTCAGTTCTACTCACCTGCCATGTAGAGTACTTTCGCGTCGTAGAACCCTCCTTTTGTTCGCGCGTCTCCGGCCCAGAGACCTGGTACACCTTGTCGTCTTCAACTACACCGCTAAAGTTCCTTACATAGTCGGAACTCACGACAGACTGGGTCTTGTCGAGGAGAAATTCTACTAAAACATAAGACATTGTAGAGCCCGGGCTGGATCGACAGGGTGGCACAAGCGCGCAAACAAAACGAGTTGAGAGCGATCGTTCATGGAAGCTCGGCGAAGCTTCTATGGGCGAAGCGAAAGTGGCGAAAGTAGAAAGTGGCGCGTTTGGCGTGCTCGGCATGTTAGGCGTTTCGGCGGGCTTCTGATCAGGGTTGTCGGGTGCCCTGCTTGTCATATCTCTAACATCAGCGGTTTTATGGGCTCACGTTCCGAAATCGTTTTCTCGTGCATAGATTATTTTTCGTATTCATAGATTTGACGAAATAGTGGTATCCGAACGAACTTTACGTCCTTTGACCGTACGTCTGTCTGCACGTCAAAGCTTTTTGACGTACAGTCAGAGACAATCGATGTACAATCAGAATCGCCACCAAGAAATCTTGACGGCATTTCGCGGCGGCCGACTGCCACCAGGAAACCATCAGAAAGCCGACAAGCGGAGTCTGACTGGAGTTTGACTGTCGGTCAGAGTAACTTGTTGGCCAATCAGACGTGCTTGACGTACAATCAGGCACAGTCAGGTGTCCACTAGAAAACATCGACTGCCAGACAGGGTTACATTGATGGATTTTTCGTTCAACGCGCCTATAACTCCTTTTCCTCGATTGCAGACAAAATATCTGCGTTTCTAAATCCAACGCAATCTGACTTACCCTTTTTCACTACAACGTTGCGCCTTGCCTTTGACTTGAAAGAGTCGTGGAGAACAACACAATTTTGAAGAACATCAGAATACATACACCTGAGAAACGAGCTCCAATCATAAGACGACGCCAGTGAGTCCGTAATTTGTTCATTGAAAATTTCCAAAGTTTGTCGACTGATGTCTGCACATCCCGACGTAAAGCACAAGCCATTTGTCATAATTAAAAAGTGGTCAGCCAGCTTTTGGAAATTTACGGCGACCTCACCGTTGGTCTAGAGTCCTAACCAGGAATATGTCGATACGAAGATACCAGACTTCCAGCCATACCCTCCCTTGTTGGGGAACTAATAGTACTTTCGATACCCACTCAGCAAGTGTGTTGAGGTAGTCACAAATCTCAGACTTTGTCACCTTTCAGGCAAATTCATGTTGATATCCCTGCATTGTGCAGCAACTCTTCGACCGTAACTCGCAGCTAGAGTCTCCTGATAGTTCCTGGAAAAATTGGTTCGATGCTTTTTGACGAAATTAGTAACAGGCTTAAGAGAGAAAGGAAGTGACTGAGTTCTCGATTTCTAAAAATACATTCTGTGAATTGAAAGTCACTTCCCAGTCGTGAAACGAACCATCTTTTTTAGATGTAAACGCTATGAGCCCCCCTTCAGTGGAATACTGTCGAGAGAACCAAAAAAAATTGTACCCAGGAAATCGAAAGTATTCCAC
>JAZHYW010027763.1:0-13575 GCA_037355805.1 Ixodes ricinus
AAAAGGTGGTTTTCGTTTATAAAATGAACTAGCAAAGTGCCGACTCATAGAAACTGTGTTTTATTTTTTTAATTTTAATTTTAACTTTTCAGCGTTGTCTGTTAGGTACAACGCTGGGAGGGTAATGGTGGTGATTGGGTGTTTGTGTTTTATAAAAAAATGGAGAGATTTTTTTTTTTAGAGTGTATACTTTATCTGGCAACTTGCGTGAATGGATTTTTTTTTTCATCTTCTGCACCTAGTTGCCGGCGTACGAACCATTTTTGGGGGCACGAGCCAATGCCATCAGTTAAAAATAGTATTGTGAATGTCTAGGAATGTACGAAGTTGCATAGATATGGTTATTTACGAAAGAGGTAGCTAAACAATATTCCAATTGATTTTAAATTCCCCTGTGATACAGAGGTACGCTGCCCTATGTAACCAACGATACAGTTTCCGACGCTTTAATAGTTCTCGACGCCGTTTCGTATTGGATGTGTACTCGACTGACTGCGGGATAATGATGGTCCGGTGTCGCGAAGTTTCACTCGCGCGAGTGTTCAGTCTAACTTTACTTTATGTTTTTACCTTCTCCGAAGGTTCGTTCGTCCGCACGGCGCGGCTTCTACCGGAGTCGATGGGTCCCAGATGAGAGCGAACGTGAACGTTGTAAACGTACACTTTGTTATAGACCGCCGCGTTCGAGATGGTTTGCCTTGTGCATGTCTGCTTTTTGATCTCATCTTCTCGGTCTGCGGGTGTGCTTCGTGTTATTGGTGACTGCTCTTATGGACTTCCGGACGTGTTCTGTCTTATGTATGCGCTTGTTTTTGTAATGTTCATGTTTGCTTTGAGCTCCGAGCCTTTTGATTGGCTCTGGAAAAGCCTTCTGTGATTGGTTGTCGAGTTGGCCCCAGATGGCTGCTAAACCGAATATAAGCAGCCGTCAGAGGCCGCAGAGCACTTGGCTCCTGGGCCGGTTTGCTCATCTTGCGGACGCGGCCGCGGCTGCGGCCAAGAGGGATTTTTCTTTCACGTGACCAGCTCCATAGGGACAAGGAAGTACCTAGCGTCCCTGCCTAATGGCGGAGAAATCCGTATCGCTTCAAGCACAAAAGCCTAATTTTGCCAACAGAAACTGATTGCAGAGACTTTCAACTGGAGTCCAATTGACCGCCCCTTTATACTGTAAGAGCGGCAGGTAAAGTTACGGCCAGGGAGGGTAAATATGAGCCAAAATAAAGAAGAAAAAACAAACACGCGAGGTAACAGCGGTGGCTGTATATTTATATACCTCCGCCAGCGCCGGCGTCTCGCACCTTTTGTTGTGATCGAGAGGTTAGAGCGCCGGTACTTTTCGTTTTGGCTGAAAGTATCGGGTTCAAATCGCGCTAGGAACTTCTTTTTCTTCTTCTTGTATTTGACTGCACTCCCATTTAGACTGTAGATAAGGCCCTATGAGCTCTATAAAATCACTGGGCAGGTAGTTCTGACTCACCAGTTCGTTGTTCATGACCTTGACATGTCTCTGGCTTTCTTTACCAACTTCCGCCACGCCTCCTGCATCTGCCGTACACTCCGCGGAAAGTTGACAATATCTTCCCATGCCGGTCTCTTCGTTCGCCAGGCAACTGTGCTGCTGAATTTCTCTAGAAGTTTTTGTTTCCGTTTTCCAACTGCTCTAATTAATTCAGTTTGTTGATCAAGTAATTTAAGGTGTTTGCGTTAGAGAGATGGTTTGCGATGTCGACGCCTGATTCATTTTTGAATGCGGGCGTGATCGTCTGCTATACTAACTAAAATTCAACAAGTAATGTGTCAATATTACAAAACGATTGCGACAGCAAAATGTAAAGTGTAAAAATATACCTTTTATCACATTCTATGCAAGTAAAAGTATGATCTCTTTTATTTCGGTTGTGCTACTTTCTCAGACGTTTGACTTGCTGGCTTGCCTGTAGGATTTCGCTCAATCAATGCATCCACAGCTGCTAGTCCTTTTTTACTTTGTGGATGTTTTTTTCGTTTTTTTTTAATCTTCACAACTGCAGTTTTTATTAGTACTAAATAGGCGTCTCCTGTTATTGAAAGGAGTCGTAGCAAGAGCGTTGTATATTTAAAAACATAAAATTGTAGTTGCTGGGGAAAGGATGCTTGTTTCGGCTCCGTTTGTGTGAAAGCCATACCGATGCTGTTACATTGGTTTCCTTTTAATGAAAATAATGAAACGATTGTATTAGCACGTTAACTTGCCTTGATCTTTCTTTTTTTCTTCTTCTCGGTGTTTCGATTCAACAGATGGGACTAACAGTAAAAACCGTGTAAGGCGCAGTAGTGCAAGTGGATGATTCGTAAAAAGGATCACAGTTAAAAAGTGAGAAACGTGCAAAATACACACACAAAAAGGAAGTTCCCAGCGCGGTTTGAACCCTGAACTTTCACGCCGCGACGACAAGTGCCGGAGCTCTAACCTCTTGACCACAGCAGAAAGCGCGCGCCGCCGGCGCTGGCGGAGGTATGTATATATACTGCCTCCGCTTTTATCTCGCGTGATTTTTTTCTTTATTTTGGCTCATATTTACCCTCCCTGGCTGTAACTTAACGTGCCGTTCCTACAGTATAAAGGGGCGGTCGATTGGACTCCAGTTGAAAGTCCCTGCAGTCAGTTTCTGCGAGCTAAATTAGGCTTTTGTGCTTGAAGCGATACGGATTTCTCCGCCATTAGGCAGGGACGCTAGGTACTTCCTTGTCCCCATAAAGCTGGTCACGTGACGTAAAAATCCCTTTTGGCCACAGCCGCGGCCGCGGCCGCAAGATGAGCAAACCGGCCCTGGATACCAAGCCCTGGACAACACCCTGCCTCTGGAGGTTAAGCTGAAAGTCCGATCCCCTTTGGCTGTGGAGTCTCCCGCCCGCTATCTCGCAAACTTTGGACCCCTTACGGTTGTGGAGGATTTCGGCTCGCCCGCCTTTGTGTGGATCCTTGGCTACGTTTATAGGAATGCGATCGTTGCGCATCGAATCGAGCAGGGACTAATCGCACGCAGCCTATCTTCCTACTTCTTCCTCTTCTACCTATCTGCTACCAATCGAAATAGTCAAATCGCGACTGCATGCGTTACGGTCGCATCCATGTAAATGCAGGCATTGTTTGTCGAGCTTGGCTGTGGTCGGGGCACCCGCTGAAGGTGTCGTCGAAGAGGACGGCGGGGAAAGTTTCCTTAGGCTAGAAGTATTTCGCCCAACATTTACTGACGAATAATTCATATTTGTTACAAAAGCGTTTATCTCATGTCCCTTAAATAAGCAGTTGTTCATTAAATATTAGTAACTTCATCAACGAAGAAACGTTCCAATTGTCTCCGCGATAAAAGTGGGGGAGTGTGCGGGGTACGACCGATTGCTACCATCGCCAGTTGGCCCGTCCTCAAGCAGCAAAATGTGGAGTCGTACGAGTCACCCCACGGAGGTAGCCGCGATCGCAAGCGGTCCCTCATCAAGTCAGGCGCCACCATGACGTTTGAGAAGACGGCGCCAACTCAGCGCAGCACCGCCATGGAGAATTTCCTTGTTTTCCTTGCTCTGACGATCCTTTTCAGAAGAAGTCTCTCCAAGAGAGCACCTTAACCCAGAAAATCAGTGTCTCCATACCAAGTGAGAACTATCCGTCCGCTTCTAAATTAGTGTCAGTACGTCGTGAAGCACTGTGCTCGCTTCCAGAACTGTGCAAAAAGTGCGGATTGCCTCTTCGACTAAAATCCAATCTGGAACTTTCGAACCATGCCGCCGCTTGAAAATTCTGCCTTCATTTTACCTTCTTCGATTCAAAATAACTTTTCGTTTTGTCGCTGGCGCGTCGCACATGTTTATAAGCGAAGAAGTCGAACTCACACGTGTTTATCGTGCATATAGAACCAAAGGTTCAGCTAGAGTATGTATCGTTTTATAGCTCCTCGGGCCCCCTGAATGCGTCATGTTTACGGCACGCGTTCTCTGGATGTGCTCGCTTAATGCGCTAATTCTCCAGCTACTCTGGTGGCTCTCCTTGACGGTGGTAACAAGTCCAGTCATATTTTATACGACAAACCTCCCCGATGTTGAGTACACGCGAGGAAAAGATGCAGGAACGTAGGAACCGTCGCTTTTAAAGCCAGTATAAGTGGCTGCGGTTTTAGGCACTGGCAGCAGTGAGAGCTATCACATTTTGCTACTCATGAGTGAGCTTTTTTTTATGGGATTCGGTCCAGTCATGTACTTACGGCGGACCACCCCAATGTTTTGCTTCCCGCTAGGGAGAAAATATTTCAAAATAAGAGCTCGAGTTAATCCAGGGCGCAACAAACGACTCAGTTATTCAGATTCTCAAAAAACCTACGGCTTCTCATTCAATCTACTAAGAAATAAACACCGAAAGATTAGTGCTCTGAAGGTCGATGGAAGTGACTATACTCTATAAAAAAATTCTCATTTATCATTTGGAATTTTGAAAAACGTTTCAAAGCAACGACATGATGCACCGCGGCTTGACAAGTTTCAGAATAACCATCTGCATAACCTCGGGAAAATGTTTGCTGTAACTTTGATCTAGATAGATAGTTTTTGCGGATTCTGTTTAAATTACATGTACGGTCCTTGTGTATTTCCGATGTCATCTACGTTAGAACTGAAGCAGGGTTTCGAGTAGCAATTTTATGTTTAAAAAAAAAAGGTGTGCTCACTCACATTAAGATAAAGATTTAAGAATTTAGTGTGTGTACTTTGAAAGTGAGGTCACTCTTTTCCCGTAATGGGAAGGTGTCGCGAAGTTTTTGCTCACGCGAGTGTTTAGTCTAGCTTTACTTTATATTTTTTACCTTCCTCGAGGGTTCGTTCGTCTCCGAGGCACGAGCCACGAGCCGTGCCGCACGGCTCATGGCTTCTACCGGAGTCGGCGGGACCCAGATGGGAGCGAACGTGGCCGTTGTAAACTTACACCTGTTTATGGAGCACCGCGTTGGAGATGTTTTGTCCTGTGCATGTCTGCTTTCTGGGATCTCAACTTCTCTGTCTGGGTGTGTGCTTTGTGTTATTGGTGACTGCTCTTGTGGACTTCGTTCGGGATGTTTACTTTCTTGTTTAAGCGCTTGTTATTGGAATGTTCATGTTTGCTTTGGGCTCCACGCCTTTTGATTTGCTCTGGTAAAGCCTGTTGTGACTGGTTGTCGAGGTGAACCCAAAGGACTGGTAAACCCAATATAAGCAGCCACCAAAAGCCGCAGAGCACAACAAAGGTGTCATACTCGGCCACTGACCAAGCAACACCTCCTTTTAGCTCCTGTCTAATACCAAGCCGTGGACAACACCCTGAATCTGGAGACCAACCTTTACGTCCGATCCCCTTCAGCTGGGGAGTCTTCCGCCGGCTAACTCGCAAACTTGGAAGTTGGGACCGCTTACGGTTGTGGAGGATTTCGGCTCGCCCGCATTTTTGTAGATCCTTGTTTGTCGAGTTTGGCTGTGGTCTGGGCACCCACTGAAGGTGTGATCAAGGAGGACGGCAGGAAAATTTTCCTTAGGTTAGAAGTATTCCCCCCAAAGTGTAATTACTCAAGTGTATATGCAAGGCTTAACTTTATGTCAGTTGTTTAATAAACCCCTATATGAAATAATCGAACGAAGAGGTGTAAAATCCCCAATTACTACGCGACACCGGTTCATAGTTTTTGTAATTATGTAAAAAAATACATGAAACTCATATTCTTGGGTGGAGTATTCAGCTATATCTGAACGCCGTAGCTAATACTTTACCGCGGCGCGAAATTTCAAAGCTCGACCCGTGTAGAATGCCAAGGTTTCACTATGGAGAGTCCCAAGGTTTCACAGGCGTCATTTTAAAACCTAAACATGCACGTAGTAATAATTTTAAGGCGAAAGCTTTACTAAGTCCCATTGAGCGCAAAAACGTCGTATAAACCAATCAAAAATACGATTGAGAGGCTCGCGCCGCTCAATTAGCGACCCCGCTTATCCCACTACCTTGGCGTCGTCCTTGACGACGTCATTATCGCAATACGTGAAAAACAAGCGGCATCGGCGGCATTGTTGTAGTGCCCGAAAGATGGCCGTAAAAATACGTCATCAAGCGTCTTCAGCGTGATATCACCACCTGAGCGCCATATGCAAAGGGTACGCTTCGGACTTTACCTCTGCTCGTGGTGTGCTTCGTGTGATGGACTGTGAGGCGACCGCGTCTGCATCTACGGCCTCGATATCGGCAGCAGCGTCTACATCTACGGCGGCTTCCGCAGGCAAACATGGCCGCCCACGCAAATGCGGCACAGCCTCCTTAGGTGTCCTCCTCTAGGCGTCGTTCTCGACGTCGTCCTATAAACGTCGTCCTAGACGTCGTCTTTAAGGTCGTTCTAGAAGTCGTCCTAGACGTCGCGCTTAAAGGAGCTGTGCAACGATTTTAACGTTGAAAGAATCGGCGTTTTCTACTTTTGACATTGTTCACCTGGTCACAAAGGACAGAAAACACACCTCCTTCCTTCGAAATGTTGCGATTCCGCCGCGTAATCGCGAGGCAAAAAAAGATTATTCCTCGACCTGCAGCCGCAAGCGGCGGCCATGAGAACCACGCGGCATGACGTCAATGGGGAATCTTATAGAAAGATAGCAAGTTGTGCGAATACCTGCTCGACAAAAGGTAACTTTTATATAAATCTTGTTGTTCCAACATAAATATAAATGCGTCAAAAACCTGGTATCATCAACAAAACCTTCATTATACGGAGTTTCAGTGGCGGCATCTATTCTAGGTCCACAAAACCGTCAGCAGCGGAACAGCTGCCAGAAGCCGGAGGGGGAGGGGGACAGTGCCGAACGGGTATGGCCGGACCCGGATGAGACTTTCCTCCTTTCACCATATTGTTCGCGCTGCGGCTGCGCCCGCCAGCACGTGGTCACGCGGTCGCGAGCGGATGAATTCTCGCCGCTCACTGATGGCTCTAAAGAGAGAGCTTCACCGGAACCCCGCGCCTTCCCCGTTGACGCCACAGCGCACGTAACTCGGAAGTTAGTGAAGGAGTTGAGAGGTGCCGAAAACCTCAATTATGGTGTCCTCAATCTTTGTCCATTTTTAAAATAAAAACTAGGACATGCAAGGGAAAGCGGTTTTTTGTTCTTAACTTCAGAAATGTCGAGAAACCAACTCCCACATTGGTTAAGCAAAGCACTGAAACTGTTACAGCTCTTTTAAAGTCGTCCGAGAGGTCGTCCTATACGCCGTCTTTGACGTAGTCCTCGATGTCGGCCTAGAGGTCGTCCTAGACGCCGTATTTGGCGTCGATCTTTACGAAGTCGTCCTAAACGTCGTCCTATGAGTTGTCCTAAACTTCGATACGTGTAGGAACACTACTCGGATACATTTCTCCCACGGGGAGGCTTGCACCTGAGAACACGTGGAACTTTATATTTATCTTATGAAAGATGTACACAAAATATTATAAATTACAAAAAATATCTATGTCTAAAAAATGTTAAAAAAAATACTTCGTTTAAACGTTTTAGGGACATGTTCACAAATTATTTACCAATGAACTAGTTCACATAGAACGGCTGATAATATATAAAACTGGGCATATTTAAATGCCCCCTTCCCCTATTTTTCGACTATATAAGAAACAACCTTAGACAGTATTGTAGTTTTGTCTTTAATGCAGAAACAAAGCTCATTTCTCTATAGTATGTGGTAAAATTGCGCGTCAGTATTAAACATACAAAAAAACAAAAAACTGCATTTTTTTTACATTTTTTTTCGCCATTTTCAGGGACTTAAACTAACTCGTGATGACAAAGCATTAAGTACCATATAACCTGCCCCCCCCCCACACCCCCCTCCCCCCCAAAAAAAACTTTTTTGTGATGAGTTATTTTGTCTTCGCTATAAGGGCTTTGCCGCAAAATGTCCATGAAGATATTCAAACGCTATACAGGGTGCTGCTCTATCGTAGGGTATAGAAAGCTATGCTCTCCGTACATTAGCTTTCTATTGGCGTTTCCCAGCGCTGCCCCTAGCGCAGTTCAGCGGCAGGGACAGGAACAGCCAATGGCTCACGGACCAAAGGCGTATGCGGCTCGACGCCAGAAACACGTGCAGCAGGCTCAGCTGCACCAGTAGACATAAGGGCCCCATCAGGCTCAGACGCACAAAAGGACCCTGAGCCCCACCAGGCTCGGGCGTAGACAGATGTCCAACAGCAGGGTGGTGGTGGAAAGCATTTATTAACAGGAGGTTATGAATGAGCTGACCCAGAAGGGGCCAGCCCCTACAGATACTAGGTGAAGATCCCTAGTTCGGGATCCCAGTGGCGTCGGCCGCCGCCCGGGCTCGCCCGACCAAGGCTCGTTGGGCCTGCAGGTCAGAGCAGCCGAGCAGGGTCGCCTCCCAGTCCTTCCGAGTTGGGTTTGGGTGAGGGGGGGGGATAGCGGGATCGGAAGGACAGGCCCACACCATGTGGTATATGTCCGAAGACACCTCTCCACAGTGCGGGCAGCTGCCGGTGAAAGCAGGATCAAAATGTTTTCGGGTTGCCGGGCACAGCAATGCATTGGTCTAGAGGCGGAGTAAGAGCCGCTCATCCGCCTTTGAAAGGCCTTTACACGGGCGGGGGTAAAGGCTGTGGCCAGATTGGTAGTAACTGACGATATCTTTGAGGGCGCAAGCCGGATTAGGATCAGCGTCCTGTTCGGAGGGGAGGAGAAAACTTCCCAGAGAGAGAGCGCGCGGGCGGCAACGTCGGCAGCCTCGTTTCCAGCCAGCCCCTGGTGAGCAGGAGCTCAAATAATGTATCGGTCAGTAGGGTCCCCGATGTAGGAGCTATTTTGAAGGATTCGATAAGCTAGATAAGGGGTCCAGCCCTGCTCGACGTTCCGACAGGCCCCTCGCAAGTCGGTAATGATATATTTTGAGTCGGGGTGGGAAGTAGCCAATCCTATGGCGACCTCCTCCGCATGAGTTATGTCGCGGGCCCTGAAGCTAAGGCCGTTGACTGTTTTGGTTTCGTGGACGACTGCGACCGTGTACCATCCCCCATGGTGTGGGCCGGAGGCGTATACGTATGCACAGTTGCAGGCTGGCGACGTCCCAACAGCAGGGGACGTCTCCAGCCCAGGAACCGGCTGCAGAAGATGCCCCACAGCAGGGGACGGAATAGATCCAGCTGCCTTAGGGGCAGGGCCAGGACCCGAAGTGTTGTGTTTGGTACTGAAAGACTGGACTGTTGAAAGAAAAAAAAAGGGTGCACATCAATATCGTCATCTTCCCAATCTGAATCGAAATATTATTGCACTGACTTCAGTGGCGTCCTCGTTAATTTTTCTGCGTTCCAGTGGCGTCCATCTGCGAATTCATATGTTGCAGGTCCCACTTGTCTTTGAATGATCTGCGGAGTTGAATACTTCGGTTGTAACTTGCCTCGATGGGATGATTGAAAAATCCGGACGGCTTGTCCAGGGAAGAAGTGGGGTCGTCGAACACCTCGACGACTGTCCGAATACGATTTCATCTCTTCTTGATACTGCTGCACACGCTATGACTATCGTGCACGTGTCTCGGGAAAACCCACTGGGAGGGACCTGGTTTTCATTCCTGGTAGTTCCAATTTCGACCGATGAATTCTTCCGTGAAGAATCCACGTTGGTGCAACTCCAACTGCTGCATGCGGCGCCCAATGATACGCCTCCAGATAATCACGGACCGCATCTGGTAAAGGACGGCCTTGAACGACGGCCAACTTTAGACAGGACTTGAGAACTCTATTAAACCTTTTTACCTGTCCATTGCATTGGGGGTGGTACAGGGACGCCTTGAGATGTTTTATACCATGTTGATGAAGGAATTCCTGGAATTCTTTCGACACAAACTGGATACCATTGTCCGAGACGATTTCGCAGGGTAATCGCTCACCTGAAAATATGTTTCTCAAAAAGTTTATATCTGTAGATCAGGTCACTGAGGCTTTTGCTTGAACTTACGGCCACTTGGAGTGATAGTCCATGAGGACAATGAAGAACCGCTGACTTACTGGCGCCCGCTCTATTGGGCCCACGATGTCTATCCCGAGCTTTTCCCGGGGTTTATCAGGAAACTTGATCGGTTGAAGAGGTGTCGGTGCTGCTTTGACCGACTTATCGGCGGAATGACAGAGTATGCAGTTTTCTATCTTGAACGTTATCTGCTGGTTCATTCGCGGCCACTAGTACTGCTCTCTAATGATGCTCGTTGTTCAAGAAATACCCCAATGAGTTTCATGAGGCAGTTGAATCATGTGGTCTCGCGGATTTTCAGGGACAACAATCTTCTCCCCTTGAAAAAGTATTCCGTCATGGAGGGACAGCTGATCTCGTACGTGTACGTACGGCCGAAGATTTGGGCGTATGGTGTTGTCCTCTGGCCAGGACTCAGTGGTGTACCAAATGACGTTAGGCAGAACGGTGTCATTGGTGGTAGCCTATTGAAATTCCTAACGTGATAAGGGCGTTGCGATGAGAGCAACAACATCCTCTTCAAACAGGTTACCACCCTCGGTGTCTTGGCGAGGTTTTCGTGAAAACGCATCCGCGACTCAGTTTGTAGATGATTTTTGATATTCCATGCGGATATTATTATTCATCAGTATCGCCGTCCAACGTGTGATTCGCAACGGGCGAACACCTGATCCTTTGTTAGATAAAAGCGTCACAAGTGCTTGATGGTCTGTTCGAATAACAAATGGACGTCCCCATAAGTAGACGTGCCACTTTCACAGGCCCAAAGGCAAGGGAGAGCTTCCTTCTCCCCTGTTGAGTACCTCCGCTCAGCGTCTGTGAGTGATCGGGAGGCAAAAGCGGCAGGGACAAGATGGTTTCCATGCTGCTTTTGAAGGGCGGCACCCAGGCTGTAGTGAGAAGCGTCTGTAGCCGCGATGATGGGTAGGGACAGATCACACATGGTTAGAATGGGTGCATGTTGAATACAATTCTTGATGCTTTGGAAACTCGCGTCCGCTTCGGGGGACCAGACAAAACGAACGTCCTCCAGAGTAAACGACGAAGAGGTTCCACCACAATGGAACAATGCGGAAGAAATTTGCTATAGTATTCGACAAATCCCAAGAATGCTTTCAGCCTTGCAGGGCCTGACAGAGTCTCACATTGTAGAACAGCATTTACCTTCGATGCAAGGGGTGCTAACCCTTCAATGGAGAGACGGTGCCCCAAATATGAGAGTTCACGGACATTGAAAACACCCTTCCGAATTAACTTCATTCCTGCGCGGGAGATGCAAGACAAGACTTGACGGAGGTTTACATCTTGCTCCTCCTGCGAAGATCCGTAGACGATGACATCATCGAGATAAAACTGAACGCCCTGACATTTTTCCAGAATTTTCAACATCATCTTTTCGAACGCCGCAGGTGCAGATGCCAGTCCGAAACATACGCGCTTCAAACGGAAAATACATTCATGCGTGATGAAAGCTGTTAGATCTCGACTCGCGGGGTCGAGACGAACTTGATGGTACGCAGACGCAAGGTCTAGCTTGGAGAAGACAGCTGCTCCTCGGAGGGAATTCAAAAGTTCGTCGATGTGCGGGAGTGGGAAAGCGTCGATGACGATGGCTTGATTTGGCGCTGGCAGATCCACACACACCCTTATATTTCCGTCTTGTCTTGTGGCAACGACGATGGGAGAAACCCATTTCGAACCGTTGTCACGTTTAATGATTCCTTGCCGTTCCAGATTAAAGATCTCTTCGGAGACGGCGTCACGAAGAGTTAAAGGAAGACGTCTTAGCCTTGACTGCACTGGTGGAACATTATGTCGCACCTCGACCTCGTGTGTCTCATTCCGCACCAGACCCAACTCGGGACCGAACAGGTGTTCAAAGTCTTCAAAACCCGGGGGTAACTTGGATGTGTCCCGCGGAGGTGGACCTGACTGCAGGCACTTCGAAGAAAGGTTGCTTTGCTCAGGAAAAGGTTCTCGGTACACCCTTCTGCTTTCAGGATCAGGAAGATCAGTATGACGTTGCGGAACGCTGCAACCACGTGAACCTTCAGGTTGATGCTTTGGACCACTGGCTTTACGCTGACTTGCAGGGCGACGATTTGGGCTGGAGTTGGCCGACGGTATATGGTCAAGCTCCTCAAAGTCTTTTGGAACTATTTGTTCCAAATCAGAAGGTTGGAGTTACCTGGATGCGTAGGCACCCAACGGTACTGAAGATGGTTGGTTGCTAGATGTAACTGGAGGTTGATGACTTGATGCTTGTGATGACTGGCGAGACGACAACGTGAAGGGTCGTGGCTGCGGAGCGCCAGCCGGCCCTAGATTCCGAGGTGGCCCTGTTGGCCATGCTCAGCTCGCGCACTGCGTTGGTTCCAAGCAATGATCGTCCCGTACGCGTCACATAAAATTCCAGCGGCGCGTATCGGTTCTTCAAAACCAATTGTCCAAAGAAACATCCCAGTACGGGGATGGGCTGTTGCAGGTAATGCACTAACGTTCTTGGTGGACGATGAAGCTTAATCTTATGTTTTCTGTTTACATTAATAAATGTTTGTTCGTTCTAAATCGAGACGTAAGATCCGGTATCAAGAAGAAGCTTGAAAGGAGTGCCATTTACCTGGACATCTGCCAAGAACACATTGCGGAGACCCGTGTCGCGTGCAAGGCGATCCGTAGACTGCATTGAGACCTTTTGCTGGTCATACGTCACACTCGGCAGAACTTCCTGACGGATAATTCCCACATGGGTCGATCCGTCTCGTCGACAAAAATGGCCACTCTGGTAGCGTCAGGCAGGTTGTTCATGGTACCAGGGTTGTCCTCGACCCCGCACTGGAAATTATGCTTGTCGTTCATCGTTGACGAATGCTGCTGACTTTGCTTGACGACTGCAGCCAACCAGAGCAAAATGTCCCTGCTTCCCACACAGAAAGCACTTGGCGTTCCGCGCCGGGCGGAACTTGCGGCCATGGTCGCGTCGGCCACAGAACCAGCACGCGGAAAGAGAGCCTCCGCCTTCTCTCCGCTTCGCCCGCTGAGGAGAAGGCCCGCGGACTGCTTAAGCCCTCTTGCACGCCCTTGGAAACGGGGAAGATGGCTGTCAGACGATGGCTGACCCCACGGCATCGCAGAACTTTGCTGCGAAGGGGTCATCCCGGTGGAAGGGTATGGCGGGTGACCGGGCGCGGATCATCATGCTAGGAGGGGACGGCGAAAGATCTAGGAATCCCACCCTCGTCGCCACTGTAATATTTTCAGTGGGTCTGAGAACGCTGGCCCAGGATCAAAAACAGACACGACCAGCCCTGCCCGAATCCAAGCACGATCTGTTTAATCACGAACCCATCGTAAGGTATCACGCCGGCACGTTAGAACGTGCAGCACGGCGGCACCGGCTTTTGGCGCCGCTCTGGAAAGTCAGCATTTTTATCTTCAACCATCTGTGACGGCAAGCCAATCAGTGTCGTTGAACTCGCCAAACACGAAGATTCTATACTCCGTTTCACCTTATGTTGTACCGCAGACAAGGCTAGAAGCGCGAGCTCATAGCGTTGGGAGCTGCTC
>JAZHYW010027764.1:0-57534 GCA_037355805.1 Ixodes ricinus
GCACGGCCGGACTGGAAGCGCGCGCTCTCTTTCTCTTCTTACGGCCTTTGCAATTGGGGCAATCGCCACCTCCCGCCGCAATTCGCGGGGGCGCTGTCACCTCACCCCTGGGCTACCCTTTGCCGTTTGCACAGAGCGCGTCTGACAGTGTATCTCAGCGCTGTCGCAACTTGCGGCCGAGATTTTTATAGCCTTTGACACCTGATCCTTACGTTTAGACCCTCCGCCACTATCTAATGCGCTTCTGATGAGCCCAAAACGGTGAATATTTGACGCACATCTCCGAAAGATTCGGGAGTAAAAAGTAGTATAAGTAGAGGCAGCGAATGCAAATGCGAAAAAAAATATACTAGTCTTTACGTCCAGCTATGGACTGCTGTCGCAACTCAAGAACAGGTGGAGACGGACCCCTTCTACGTTGAGGAACTTTAAATGATAAATACTTCGTACACTCTCGTGAAATGTAAGCAGGCCCAATCTAACTATCGCCGTGGTCTGCATCATCATTTCATAGGCCGCACATGAAGTTGGTCAGCTGATCTAGACGAGGGTGTAGTAGTCTGCACAATTTTGGCGCAGTGCATATTACAGCCTAAAGTGCTTCCTCGAGGGCTTGTGCACATATCCAGCTGATTTTTGTTTCTGTCCGTGACCGTCTTTGCATGGTTAATGAGAAGTAGTCCGAGGAGCTTGTTGCAATTTAAACCTGCCAAACGCTTTGAGTGACTGTTGTCAATGCCGTCTGGGCAACTTAGGATTTGTGCGTCTTCAAGATAGGGTGCAATGAGTAGTTGCAGAACTTCGTGCCCATCTGTACGAACGCAGTTTGCTGACGACACTGCATGTCGGTAGAGGGACTTAAATCGGAGCGAAGTTCAATAAACCGTTGCCAAAACAACAGCCTACGAAGCTCGAACACCAGCGCAAAGCAGCTCGAAGGGACTCTCCGAGTGGGGTTAGAGTTCCTCTATATGCTCCCCCGAAGGGGGAGCAGAGTTGCGCATTTGATTTCCCCGCGCCGCCACGCCGCTTATCGCCGAGATCCATCACGTGAGTAGCAAAGCATCCGGCACCGTGCAAGAAAGCCACCTTTACGGTCGCTCCGCCGACGTTTCTCGCGCCCCGGCATATGTTCCCCTGCTTTCGCCCTCCTTCTCCTCCTCTCCTGTTTTCCATGCGCGGCGGCGCGCGGCGCCGCTATTCGCTAAATTTAGTCACGCGAGGAGCAAAGCATCCAGGGCGTGCGGGAAAGCCGACGCTACGGCCACCCGCCGAGGCTGAATGCGCAACTCTGCTACCATAGGTAGCTATACAGGAACTCTAAGTGGGGTGAGGTGGTTGCGCCTCTGGCGGCAAGAAAGTGAGCTACATACGGAGAAAAATGCCATTGACTCCCGGGCGATTGCAAAGGCCGTAAGAAGAGAAAGAGAGCGCGCGCTTCCAGTCCGGCCGTGGTTGCCGACGGTGGAAGCACGTGCTCTCGAACACGATGTTGCGTTCCTTCACGAAATATTCATCGAACTTCTTTTTTACAACGACAAATTTCTTTGCGTCTGCTTCTGCTAGGTCGAACATTGCAAAAATGTCTCTTGCCTGTTTGCCAATGGAATATAGCAGGGTACGGACTTGCGCCTCGTTACTTCGCTCGTTGATACCAGACGCGTAGCGGTAGTCATCGAAGTGCTGTATCCAGCTAGGCCACTCCGACGAATTATTGAAATCCAATGGCGGCGGCTGTTGGAGGGAGGCGTAGAATCCTGACAGATTCTGTCTGGCGGCTTCTTCCATCGGTCCTCAGTTCTGGCTTGACGTGGCCACTTCTGACGCCATGTCGAGTTTCCTAGGTTGGGGTGCCCACAACACCTGTGAAATGAGCGACCATCCAGTCCAGGCTCCCAGGCAGAAAAAACGTCTTTATCTCGTGCGTTCCTTTCGAGCTGGCCGCAGGTGCCTCGTGCCAGCCACGTCGCACGTGGGTCACTCAACAATCACCACAGATGCCGCACTTCAGCTGCTCCGACGGGACAGGCCTGACCTGCTCCCACCCTTGACCCGTGGCCTCATTGAGCCTCCGGAGGCCACGCCGCCACAACCATAGCTGTACAAGGCCCCGCCATTGTCACCGCACACACCCCAAAGACGAGAGAGGTCCGCCTGTCTCACGTCCGTCGTTGCACCAGTGGTCGTTGAGGACACGCCCATGTCCGAGTCCGGCGACTTCCTCTTCGAATGCTCAGATTCAAAACAATCCCCGTTCTCAAGCCACCCCACAGTTTCAAGTTTGGGGGGAGGGGAGCGGAGTAGAGAGAGAAGTGTGAGTATCGCAGCAACGAGGGGGCCGGATATGTCCTCGCGGAAGCCAAATGAGCTAAGGACGAGTATGGCACAGAACAATGCTCGGGCGGAGAGCCCATAGGCGGTAGGACATTGAACGGCGAAAGGCCAAGGCGCTGCCTCCAAATCATCCAGCTGGGAGACAGTGAAACCTTTGTGCCTTGCGTTATGTGATCTTTGGGGAGGTCGAGGCGGGGCCTGATATCGGGCCTTGACTATAGTGGACACGCACAAGATTGCGAACGCCGCGACGTTGCGCTTTTGGCGCTGCTTGATTAGCTCCATCGGATCGTAGCGTCATCTGCGTTAAGACTTAAATTAACAGAACGCATAGTTTCCAATTGCGCTCATGGAGGTTTCCAATCCTTATTTTAGCTCTCCTTACAATTCTCACAAAAAAGCGCCGTGGTTATAAACTTATGCAGTACACTGTCGGCCTCTACATTGCCTGTATGAGAAGCTTCCTCTGCTCTTCCCTTCCTTATGTTTGAATATACTTGTTAGTAGTAGGAAAAGTGTACAGATTCGGCCAGATAAGATAACGATCAAACAAATGGAAGTATCGGATGTCAGAACATGTGTTTCCGAGATCCATTGTTCTCCGATATCGGGGTATCCAGTTTCTGTCATCGATTCTATCTACGATATGGATATCCGGGGATCTAGTTTCTGACATTCGATATTTGGCCGGAAGTGTATCGATACGGAAGTGTATCGAATCGGTACACTTCCGGGTAGTTACCACGCCCCAGCTCCCATTCCCACAGCCGGGCATCGGCCCGGTCATCGGCCCGGTCCACAGCCCGGGCATTGGCCCGGGCATTGGCCCGGTCATCGACCCAGGCCACGGCCCGGTCATCGGCCCAGGGCCCAAAAATTTCGGGACCTGTCAATCTTGAGTTGAGTCATTCGCCAGAAGGTTGGCCACAAGGTGTCAGAGTGTGGTCACGTGACGTAGAAGCGACCAATTAGTCAAGTTATCTAGATATCAGATTTTCGATAACCAATACATTTATAATCGACAGATGATCGATCATCGGCCGATCATCGCCCATTGCTAGTCGCACACGTTGGTGACGTCACGTCACGTGACAACTGTGAATAATAATTCCTCGGGAAAAGGCTTTTAAAAAGGCTTTTAAGAAGAATTTCAGCTCGGCCGGTTTCGAAGCAGCCGAGCTGAAAGTAGTAGCCCGACGCGCTATCCACTACGCCAAACCTGCTAGTTACAATTTCGTGTTTAGAGGTTGACTACAATCGTGGGAAAAGCGATTACTTGTGGGAAAGTGTGGGGACACGTTGCTGGATGGCGCCATGTCCAGTGCAGTTGATGTAGTTCGCACAGGACGTCGCTGGAGACGCTCGTGCAAAATCTCCGCTCTAAGGGCAAAGAGCATTTTTCTTGCCTGACGGAATATGAGATTGCCATGTACTTGGAACCTTGTGCCAGAATATTAAAATGTAAGTGAGAGACAACCTTCGCTTTATAGTCAACCTCGCATTTCTTAATGCAAGTCTGGAGACTCTCGTGCAAAATCTTCACTCCACAGAGAATTTTTGTTACCTGATGGAATACGAAATTGCCTACCTGAACATTAATGAGGTTCCAGATGATGCTCCGACGGGATATATTCTGGAGGTATACCTCAGATGCCCTCACGACTTGCATGATACTTATTCTGAGTTTTCCTTGGCCGCGCTGTCGCGCGATTAAAAATAATGTTAAAATAAAAGTTCACGTCAGCTAAGGGATTCAGGTCTGCGCCATCTACAAACGGAAATCGGCATCTCACACGCACAAAGCCCGAACTTGAATTGCGCGCGAAATATGGACAAGCACGCCTCAGAAATACAAGCAATTTAACTTTTCAGCATGAGATTTCAAAAGATTACACGCACAAGCCGACAGATGTAGCTCATATCCTAACAACAAAGACGCTCAGCATCAAAGACGTGCGCCATCTATGAACGGAGCCGACAGTTTATGAGCCTAATAGTCCCAGATTTAAATTGTGCGCGCGCGAAAGCGAGAATAGTAAATGATATCTTCACTTAATATCTAGAACTCCTTCTTCAGTTGGTATCGTGATCATCTAGTAATCCCGACTCCCCAGACTTCGAATCCAGTTACGAGAAAGAATATGTTTTATAAGACATTACCGCGCGGCGATTCAAATATCACGTGACTCTGGTCCCATCATTGCAACGTGTTTCCATCCCCGAAAACAAGGCCTGGATCATCGAGAAGATTTTGTAAAAACGACGTGCGTCTGATCTCCACTACCTTGTGAAAATGGAGAGGCTACGATTCCTCTTACAATGCGTTAAAGCAGGTAATTTTGAAAATAAACAAAAATTATAAAGAATATGTATGCGATCGTGTTCTTCACACTGCATTGAGTCTTTTCAATAGACTCTGCAGCTTTGTATGCGAAACTCACACGTAGCGTGCTTTATTACTCATTATTCAAAAAGCAGAAGAGGCGAAAAGTTGCCTTGTGACCTAAATTTATCCCAATAGGGTTTTCGTCCGACCAATCATCTTATATCGCAATTGTCTTCGCACTGTAGATTTGTTTCTCCAAGACATGAACGTATGCCTCGTTAAGATATTGTTTTAGGTTGCGAGTCTGCTCTTTTTATTCAAGTTTACTCCGATTTTCACGGGAGAGTACATTTTCATTCATGCACGTATAGTCAAAGCAGGGTCGGAACATCGATAAACTTTGATGTATTTCGCCAAGCTTGTCTCGACTGTGCAGTGGTCGTGAGGGTTTGGTTGAGACGTATCAAGTCCAAAGACGATTGGAAGGAAAATCACGATGTCAGCTATTTGATGCCTGATGATCGGTCGTGTCGACTTAGGCTGATTGGTGTGGCGACGTCGCACAAATGACACGATTTGTCGCGCGACATTCTTGTGGAAATATCACCATCAACACTGGACATGGCGTCATGCGCACAAGATACCGGGTCTATTCCCATCCACTGCAGAACCTTTTTTCGTGAATAAAAACATTTACCGCGCATCGATTTAAATCACAAATGACATTCATCACGTGACCACTGGAGGCTTTGTGCGCGCATTGTTTTCTAGCAGCTTAGTCTGGAACCCAGTCGGCTGTCTAGGTGGCAGCACATATTCGCCAAAAGGCGAATTCAAACCTCATCACGCCGAGCGCCCTCTGTCGGATGCACCTGGAGACATTGTGATACGATCTAAAATCCACTCATCCTGTACGTGCGCGTTGTTTTCTGGCAACTTAGTCTCAAACCCCGTCGCGTGTCTAGGGGGCAGCACATATTCGCCATAAGGGGAATTCAAATCTCATCACGCCGAGCGACCTCTGTCAGATACACCTGGTGACATCACGTGCTACGCCCTAGAAATCCACTTATCCCGAGCCAAAACTCAAATCCTATAGCACCCTCTGTCGGACCGCACAGATGACGCGATTAGTCGCGCGCCACCTAGTGAAAATGTTAGCAACTGCACTGGACATTGCATCATCCACGGCTTGCCTCCTCACTTTCCCACGACTGGGACGACATCTTGTGGGAATGACACCCACTGCATTTGACACGGCGCCATCCAGCAACGTGTCCCCACACTTTGCCACTAGTCAACGCCCTTCCTATGATTGTAGTCAACCTCTAAATACGAAATTGTAACTTGCAGGTTTGGCGTAGTGGATAGCTCGTCGGGCTACCGAACGAAAGTTCGCTTGTTCAAAACCGGCCGAGCTGAAATTCTTTTTAAAATCTTTTTAAAAGCCTTTTTCCGAGGAATTAATATTTACACGAATGACGAAAATATTTCCTGGAGAAGGGGAACAAGATGCACAAAAAGACAAACACAAATTTTCAAACAGAGCTAGGTGACTGGTGCGCGAAAGAAAAAATCCGCCTCGTCCGGGTATCGGACCCGGGACCTCTCCATTACAGGTGGAGCGCTGTAACAACTTAGCTAACCAGGGGTTAGATGCCAGCAGAGCAAAGGGGTTTTATCAGCTGCCACCAGTCTAACACCAACATGGGTGAAGCTTGCAATTTAAGGTTATAATTATAATGCAATTAAATGCAAAGGTGTAACGAGCTGAACAAGAATGACGAAAATAATCTTTGGAATGAGAACAAGTGGGACAAAGAAGCACAAACACAAATCTCCAAACCGCTTGGTGACTGGTGCGCGACCAGTCACCTAGTTGTGTTTGGAGATTTGTGCTTGTCCTTTGTCCCTCTTGCTCCGTTTCTCCAGGGAGTATTTTCGTCATTCTTGTCGAGCTCGCTTGCATCTTTGCATTTAATTGCATTATAATCATAACCTTAAATTGCAAGCTTCACCCTTGTTGGTGTTAGACTTTTGGCAGCTGATAAAGCCCGTTTTCTATGCTGACATCCACCCCCTGGTTAGTTCAGTTGGTAGAGCGCTCCACCTGTAATGAAGAGGTCCCGGGTTCGATACCCGGATCAGGCGGACATTTTCGGTCGCGCACCAGTCACCTAGCTGTGTTTGGAGATTTGTGTTTGTCCGTTGTCCCTCTTGATTCCCTTCTCAGGTGATTATTTTCGTCATTCTTGTCCACCTCGCTTGCACCTTTGCATTTAATTGCATTATAATATTATTCACAGTTGTCACGTGACATGACGTCACCGACGTGTGCGACTAGCAATGGGCGATGATCGGCCGATGATCGACTATCGGCCGATGATCGACTATATTCCGATGATCGATCATCTGCCTTTTATAAATTTATCGATTATCGAAAATCTGATAACTAGATAGATTGACTAATTGGTCGCTTCTGCGTCACGTGAGCATACTCTGACATCGTGTGACCAATCCTCTGGCGAATGACTCAACTCAGGATTCACAGGTCCCGAAATTTTGGGGCCCCGGGCCGATGACCGCGCCAATGACCGGGCCGTGGCACAGGTTCATGACCGGGCCGCGGTCCGGGCCGTGGTCCGGGCCGTGGACCGGACCGTGGACCGGGCCGTGGACCGGGCCGTGGACCGGGCAGTAGACAGGGCCGATGACCGGCCGATGCCCGGGCCGTGGGAATGGGACGTGGGGCGTGGTCACTACCCGGTAGTGTACCGATTGGGCCAAATATCGGATGTCAGAAACTAGATACCCGGTTAGCCATATCGTAGATAGTATCGATGACAAAAACTGGATACCCCGATATCGAAGATATGGACATCGGAAACACATGTTCTGACATCCGATACTTCCATTTGTTTGATCGTTATCTTATCTGGCCGAATCTGTACACTTTTCCTACTACTCCTGTTGTACTTCGTTTAAGCCTACGATGTCTGGCAACAGCTAGAACAAGCCCCAGGAGCCAGTTCATACCGCAGAGCGTGTCACGTGTCCTCCTGTTGAGGGCGGAGCGATGCGCGGAACGCGTCAAGTCACGCGGCATTCCTGGAGCGCTGGATCGGTTTATATTGCTCGTAACGCCGTTTACGGCACGTCGCAATGTCAAAAGGTGTGTAAACTCCGTAGCGTGATCTTTTTTCTCCAACCACATCGTAAACAATGACAACGAGTTCCGTACTGCCGCGTCAGCATACGGAATACTCAAGTTTCTAAGTTTCCCTATTACTGGAGAACTCAATATTAATATCCCTTAATATACTGCGACAGCTGTTTCTAACGAGGTTTCGTAACAAATATCCGGGCTTGCTTTCATTAGATCCGCCTTGCTTGGGCTAGTTTCCCGCCAAATTTTGTATTATTTCTCCGCTAACCGTCACGGGTTCCGGTTAGACTATGACGGAACACAACATCGGGACGTGCAGTGATACCATGACATTAGGTAACATTGCGACGGCACGTGACCCGATGACGTCACATGAAGTCATGTTTAGTGGACAATGCGATTGCGTGTAGTCTGTGTGCGGCAGAGTGTGCAGGGCCTTGGCTATTTCCGCAGTTTACTTGCATGGAACGGCGAGGACCCGGCATTTGTTTTCGACAGCTCGTGCTTTTATATTCCTATGTGCACGAATACTTATTTTGGATCACTAGTCGAGCGTGTCAATCTCGTTTGAAATTCAGAACTTTTATTTCAACGCGCACTTATCGATCCATTTGCAATCTGCGCCAATGTTAGCGCTAACAAGCCATCGCCGGGTCTTTTCGTGATTTTTTTTGTGTCAGTATTCAAGAACTTTCATTAAAACTACCATAGTTCTGGCCAGCGCTTGGTTGGGGCACTAACCTATGTAGTGCATCTTGTTTAGGCCGCCAGTACACTCTATGAATAAAATCTGAAAAAGCGCCGTAGTTGACTCGTCGCCCGTTGAGGCAGACCAAGTCATTGGCTATATAAACATACACATAACCCTAATTTTTTTTACTGTTGATGGTGGGAAGAATGGAGTTGAGAGACAGACAGCAGACAAGTAGATATAAAATGAGAAACAGAGGGTGTGAGGGAGAGTAAAACAAACCCATATATGAGTTAGGCAAATGGATCACCGGTCTTCGCTGACTAAATTGCAGTTAATCAATGTCATATTTTCATGTGTTTATGAGTTTGGTTGCATGTTAAAGGAAGAGTGGTTTCTATTCAAGAACGTAGTGGTAACGAGAGGGGAGATTGGCAAGCAATTTCAATCTCGGCGACACCCCCCTCCTCATAACAAGGCGTGTATAATCTTTCAGAGCCGCCCCTACGTGACACATCTCGCTCCTCGTTCAGAGACGGGATGTGTCACAATGAAGCACATTCTCCTTTTTTCGAGTTGCGGGTATCTAGGTCTCCGGTTTCGAAGATTCATATGCTTACTCTCACCGCTTTTTTTTTATCACGTACGGCTTTTTTTTATCACCACCTCGAAAACCAGTTTTCGCCACTTTAGTTCAAAAACAAAAAAAAATTGAAGAGAAAAAAAGTACGTCGAAGATAGAATAAAGATATGCCTAAAGCGGTGATAACCGGATCTTTTTTTCACGTATCCGACGAGTGTAGGCTCGATTCATAAAACGAGTAACAAGAGGTGCATCGCGTAGATGTCTCCCGAGGCGAGCAACACGAACCTAATATTTTTGAAACTTATCATTTCTAACTTGTTACTTTAAAAACAGCGATCCTTTCTTTGGAAATCATTGTTGTGCGCACGACAGATAGTCGTCGCACAAATAATCGTTATTAAATAACGACTATTTGTGCAAGTATTAAATAACGACAGATAGTCGTTATTGAATACAGTGGGATTCACTATTAACCTTATGGTGTTTTATTTTTCTGTGCGGGCTTTCTTGATTGTAGTGTAACCATCAAACTGTAATATAAAAAAGCTATGTGAAAAAAAAACACGCAGGTGAACAAAACACGATGTTGTTGATGGGACTGAGAGTGCTGGAACTGATGTTCCAGCACTCTCAGTCTGGAACAAGGCGGAGAACTGAAACAAGGCGGAGAACACCGTATTCCTCTACAATGTGATCTGCGCAGATAGCCCTTTGTGAATATGCGATTCTTTTGGCGTTCTTTTAACCAGCCGTGTGCTGTGTTTTTATCGATCACGCTGCCTAATTTAGTTTTTGGCAAGGTTTAGGCTTCTATTTTTTTACTAAATTACAAAGACCGCTAGGACAAGGGCAGACGAAGAAGTGGACAGGACAGGCGCTAGCTGACAACTGACGGTTTTATATACAACAAGAAAAAAGGTGAAGGAAATCGCATGCGAAAAAAAAAAGAAAAAAAACATTTTTTTAAGGGTTAGAAAATTATTTTTATACCGTAAAAGACGAAAATAAGAATAAACAAAATAATAAGTCATTGCACATAGGTCGCCGATAAGTGCCTCGTACAACCTATAATTTATTTTGCATCCAACAGGCACCACAGCCAAAACTATACCAGCGCGAGCGCGAGGACCCACCCGGTGCCCCACATCCCGCGCTCTCGTGCAAACGTAATTACCAAGAATGCTATGTATAACGGTTCAAGTACTGAACCTGTTTCTCAGTCAACGCCAAAGATGATGTGGAGACGCATTTCTCTCCATTGGCTCCGATGGTCTTTGCTTCAAAAATTTCCCTGGTCCTCTTTTTTTAACACGTCTGATTACTTTCATGTAAAAAAACAGAGGTGTGCAGAGCAATCCCGCACATGCATTGCCAAATGTCCAGAAGGTGTTGACCTTAAAGTCAGCGCATGTTCTCGCAGTCGCGTACTTATGCAGCGGCCAGTCTGTCCTATATACACTTTCCCACATGTGAAAAGGATTTTATACACCGCTCCGCTGTGGCAGTTGAGATATCGGTGCTTGTGGTTTATGTCGCACTGTCCACTTCTTCGTCTGTCCTTGTCCTAGCGCTATTTGTGATTTAGTATGTCTAAGCAACTAGCGCGCCAGAATATTCTATTTTTACCACGTATTGCAATATAAGTGTCAAGAAACGGTTAACGCAATTAAGGATGCGGATCGCAAATAGTTGCAGGCATGTATCAATAAACATAAAGTATCTGATAAGAAAGGGGATTTGTGCGGCGCTATGCAAATTTTTGAATGTATTTTTACATTTGTATGCGTAAGTTAAAACAAACTAATTGACTCCGCTAGAAACAACAATCAATAGTGATGCGTGATGGAGAACACAATATAAATATTTGGGGACAAAAAAAGAAAACAGTACCAAAACGTCAAGACAACTAAACTGCCTGACCCTTATAGAAATATCGAGCGGCGGCGGCACGCGAATCGGTCGTATCATGAACATTTAGAAACAACAGCCCACCAATGGGTCGAAACAGCGTTATGAGGGCCCTTTCACTCCCGGCTTTCAAAATCCCATCGAAAATGCATCATAATCGAGATAAGCGCTCCTCTGCCTGTGCACTCCTGCCTTTTTTTCTCGCCTTTCAATTACAAGCGTACATTGTATTTTCCCCTCCTCCCGTTTGCCTTGGATGTTCCCTTTCATGTTTCCCTCCGTTTGCGTAACACGTCAGTGAGGCGCGGACATTCCCCTTTTCCTACAAGGAATATTTTGGGCGCTCGTGTAATGAAGCAGCGGTCGCCTATCAGTCCGCGAGAAGCGACGGGATTTTCGTCCGCCTATCTCGCGGAGATCGAGGGAAAAGTCTTCTCCTAGTTTTCTTTCTCGAAAATGGTGAGTCTTTGTGTTTTTGGGTGTGTTCCGTGGTCGAATTCCTAAATCGATGGGGTCCGGTCGCTCTGTCGATCGACGCTCACGTCCCGGTGGAGGAAGGGGAGGGCGGACACGCAGATACGAGGAAAAGCAGAGAGAGAGTGGGAGGAAGATTTATATATCGGTGTTTTCATCTCAACTCACGCACGGCTTTAAAAGTAATTTTAAATTTTGACAAAAATATGAGTGTTGGGGGAGTATTCTTGAATGATTGAAAGAAAGCGCAAATGACAAGCTTGAATAATTTTTTTTTGAAGAGCGACTTTTGAAGTGGCCGTGGCGACAAATGAAGTTCCTGCCACCTGTCGGGAATGTCATTTTTGACAAATAGCTATTTTGCCACTTAGGAAACTAGTGCACTGCGACTCTTCTCAGACAATTTCTTAATAAATTTTATTACGTCCGATTAATTAAAACATTTTATATTTTGGGTTGATTAAAAAGTCAAAATGTGTTCCTTTCATCGCATTTGTCAAAGTGGTACAAGGGTGCATATTTAAGATATTTTAATTACATTAACATAAACAATACTCTGAAACGTTGCTAACATAGCTTACCTTATTCAGTAGCAATTCAACATTTTATGTACAAAATAATATATGTTGGAAATATTTAAATAAAGGAATGTTTCAAGAATATGAAAGAAATCCAAAATAATTTATTTCAGGAACACTGTTTTTATTTGCTCAATTTGTTTTAGAAGTGAGGCATATTGTGGTTTCTCAAAATATAACAATATAAAATATAATATTTTGTTCATATGACAATGAATAAATATTGACTCTTTTCATATCCGCTTTGCGAATTCGCAAGCTTCGTTGCGGAGTAAGAGTAGATTACTCTTCATTACAAACAATTTCACTCACATTAAAGCTCCCTTTGTAAGCCCAGTATTAACGTTAGCTATTTAAATAAATCCGCGCCAAAACAATGGCTTGAATACCGTGCATGCAAGGACACACTCACTAATCACAACTTGAAAGCAAGGTTTAATTCTGAGTGGACCCTTATGCGCAAATACAGATGACAAACGCAAAGGAGTAGATAAGGACATGGTCATTCCCACAACCTGAAGAAGGTAGTGAGAAGGTATGATTTGCCTATCGTATTTTCCACGCAGCGCAAGCTTGCGGGCCTTTGTTCGAGGATTTCTACTGAAAAAAGGAAAGCATAAACATAAAGCATGCTAGACGCTATGTGGAATGCTCTACCGCAGTGGCGTATGAGATTGCGCTCACGTGTGGGAAAGCCCACATTAGCCAATCGAGATGTTGTGTCAATGAGAGTGCACGGGAAAATGATTTATCGATAAAAAATAAAGAAAATGGCCACTTGTCCATTTAATGTGGGGCACGAATATGTACGCCATGACATTACGAGATTAAAATCCTGTGCAGGTAAAGATTCTACTGCAAGAGAGCAGATGGAAGTGTTTTATACAACAGACCTGCTTCTTTGCTTTATGCCGAATTTCAATATCTAATCTGGGTTCATACAGTGATTATGGCACGCCGGGGATCTCTCTTGCTATGTGTGTTTTCGTGTATTTCTTTTTTCCCTTTCTAGCACGTTCGCTCTGAACATTTCTCAGTCGCTTGGCCGCGAACACGGTGTAGCCGCAAATAAAACTAGTTGAAATGCGCTTTTCCTTGTTCACTCCTTCGCATTCGTCATCTGTGTTTGCCCATACAAGTCTACTCAGTTCTATGACATAACTAGCCTAACACCAAGTCTTGCCAGACCAAGTTTTAATAGCGGAAATAAAAGTAAACGCTGAATTTTTAAACACTTTGTTCTGGTTATTTACTTCTAATATTTCTACGGAGAAGGCGTGCGCGTGCGACGCGTGCGGCGGAGCGAGCGTAGAATTTTTGAGGACGCACATAAAAAATCCATGGAACCCTAGCTATAAACAGCTTATCTTAAATAGGTAACATGTAAGAAGTTGCAAAAACTCGAGTGATAGGACCTTTATCCGCGTTTTTTGCATCATCAAATTTTCATTGGTTGCACGACTAGTAACTTCAGTGCTTTATATATTTACAAAAAAATACAAACTGAGTGGTTTCGGATGACACTCGACAACTATTTTCTGGATCACGTGTTAATTACACCAACTAAAAAGGTAACCAACATATTCCTGTCAATTATCCGACTCTTAGCCACTATTATACGTCCCCCTAAAAGCATAACTCACCTGTACAAACCAGATAACCTTAGTTTTGACGTTTTTTTAAATTATAATTATGAATTCATTTATTCATTCATTCATTCATATGTTTATTTTCTGTGCTCAGGAACAGCTTGACGTCTTGATAATGATGCACAGTAAAATGTTCACAGGTTAGTTATTAAAGTCTTACAAGCTAGGAAATTTGGAATAAAAACATCAATATCTGCTCCACTGAGGGTATTGTAGAAGTGTTGAATACGGGTCATGGGACTGGTTGGGACGATGTGAATAACATGGAAAGTCGGAAAAACCCGCAAAACTCGTCTCGGAATTTGAATATTATTAGCAGATGTGAGATCTGGGCAGTCAATTGATTCATGAATATATTTATAGAGGAAAACGAGGTCGCGCTCACAGCGTCTAGAACTGAAAGTAGGCCATAAGCATTGCTCCAACAGTCTCGCATAAGAATAATCAACAGTACGACCATTGTGACGATCATAGATAATTTGAATAACAAACGCTTCTGAACATTTTCAATAATCTCTTTGCTCGTAAATGTTTGAAATAAAAGCAAACACACAGTATACAAAAATGTGAAGCTAAAAATGTATAGAGGTAAGTAAAGGGATAAAAAAATCATAGGTTAGGGTAGCAAATAGGGAAGAAAGTCGCACAGCAGGAGGATGCAAATGGATGTAAAGTGGTAGAAAAAAATATCAGTAAAGGATGGTTCTGGGACAGGAGTGTTCGGTTTCGAATTTTCAATTAGAGAGCGTTTCGCACTGATGACACAAAAGCTGGTATTGCAGGAGCTTGCTTATTCCAAATAGATAAAATCAAAATGCCCCTTTTGGTGACGATCTCAATATTAGGGTTAATATATCGCGAAGAGTTTTGGCTCAAAAGAACTGTTTACCAAAGTGCACTTTTTTATGATTTCAGAGCGTACCGATCACGATTATACAAGACCATTAAAAGTGTAAGTAGTCTATAAAGAAAGGAAAAATATAATTGCCCCTTTTACTAGCTTCGTTCTGGACGGGAGGCCATGGAGGAGTTGTGAGAAGTCCGGCACGTAACGACTAATAGCTATGTCGTTGAGGAAACTTGGGCCTATAACTGATTGCCTTTCTAAAATAAGCCGAACGATAAAAAACATTATTTTACCTTCTTGAACCTTAGAGTGCAGTAAGTCATCCGCAAGGCATTCTAGAACACTTTACTATGGCAGGTTTACAACCCGGAAATGGTCGACATGTGCGTAAAAAAGGATGCGCCTAACTTGAAGTACTGAGCTTATAACCAAAGCAATCTATTGAAGCTACTGTATTGATGTCTTTCCGAAGTGCCTTAAATGCCGGAAACACATTAAACAGATACGCACAAAATTAAAAAAAAATGTAGAGATCTTGGTTGAACGTTTTAAAGTTACTGTCATGAGCCATAAATAATATGAGAATCGGCACAACAGCTTGGAGCGCGTGGACCGAAAACTTGCGCTGCAGAACTCCTGTTTTCTGCAGCGTAACGCAATCTTGCGTTCAATCCCCACCCTGCTCGTTTCGATCTCGATGAGCATTGTAGCGGCGTGCGGACGTGTAGCACTTCTGCGTGGCGCACGTTAAAGACCCTAGGCTAGCGGTTGTACTGCACTGGTCAAAATTACCATCTACCTCTGATACACCAGACGCCTATTGGGAATGACTAACTTCCGGCGGTATAACCATACACACAAAAAATACAATTACCGCAGATATTTGTATTTTTTTTTCTCATGTATGTGTTCCTTTTTTTATTTCACGTGTCTTACGCTCGGTGTATTGTTAGTTATTTTAAAAGGTGCTTTTTTGCTTTGGGACCACTGAGGATTCAAATTTGAGGCGGCGGAAAAACCTGAAGCAGTTTCTCAGGTCCCATAATTCGAGGATTGCGATTAAAGGTGAAAATCATTAACCTTACAATTTCGATAGAAATAACATACAAAGAAACAACGCAAACAACGATCTTCCTCTAAATGGATGTTACCTGATTGGGCCGAAAACGCACTTTTAAATATGAAATATATAACATATATCCGGGAGAGGCATCCTAGCTAGCTTTCCGCGTGGCTTCTCTTCTGTCTTAGATTTATTATAATTTCCGCTGAGCAGCTCGTTGCCAATTTTTCGCTAAAGTGTAAGCGGCCAGCTAGTCTTCCGTTGAAGGGTACTCGCGCGCGGATTCAAATTCCAAAATTTCACGAGGTACTCTTTACTTTAGCCATATTTCTTTGGAATAAAAAGGAATCAAAATGTGAAATAAGCACGTCGTTCTTATGTACCCGCACCAGTGCCTGATTTTTTGGTGAGCAATTTATTTTGTTTGAATTCTTTGCTGAAGATCTTTTGCACTGGACAGCCACCACTACAGAACTGTCTGTTCTTTGTTTTGTTTCCAATTTCCGCTTAAGATTTTCCGTCCATGAATGTGTTCTCTATCATTTCTTGAATCTGGAAGCTCAGGCAATATTTGTTTCCATTACTTAGTCATTCTGAATTCTGCACGTCGTAGAAGTGCCTGAAAAACCAAGCGACAAGACGGATGGATTTGGCCTCAACCGAATACTTCGATGAGTTCTGGGCCAAATTGGAGCTTCCAAATGCGCATCACGTAAATCCCCAAAATAACAAAAGCGGTTACTATAACCCCAAAAGAGCAGCACGGCATGCTCGAAACCGCATTATATGAGCAAAAGAAGAAAAAAAAAGGGAATCACGTGGAGGTGGATGTGTCTCTGGCTCGAACACCAGACAGCCCGTGGCCCGGGTTAAAAAAGAGAGCGAAATGTAAAAGCGTGAGTTGTGTGTTAATAAACGGAAAAATTAACACAGGGCTCCAAGGAATCATGCTAATGGAGTGGCACTTCAATATAACAAATGAAAATTAATCTGCAATTTAAATTTTTTTATTATTTTCGGTACTCTACATTTCAGCGCCGCCTTCCACCATGAGTGATCTTGACTGTACATGTAATGATTGAAGATGTTAATGCAATGATCAATGTTCGTGTGTACGAATTTAGCGATAGAGGCAACATAAAAACCGAAATTGCGGGATAATTGAATTAAAATATATGGCTACGTTGACGTTTATGGTAGTAGCTGTCCATACTTTATATTAGTCGAATAATTCCGAACGTAATGTGACGGCACTACGATACTTACCGTAAGTTTCCTGGAAAATTGATCTCATTTATTATTTGGCCTGAAAACAGTTTCGATGACAAGAGAGAAAACAGAGGGTTTAGTAAATAATAATATAACAATTTAATTATTGACTGTTTATTCGAATCATTTTAAAATACATCTTTAGTAAATAAATATTAGCTGATATATTGCTAATTTACAAAACCTTGCTTAATACACCTGTTAGTACATACCAAATATTCATTAAAGGTGTCGTGCATCGTTACTTATTAGCCAAAAGTAAGCAATTATAGATGTTCCACTAACAACTGCTGCAAGAAAGAGCGTGTCAAATAAATAGGACGTAGCGGTAAGAGTAGGACCAACTCTGGAAAATATGGGGCGCTGCATTTTATTAGCATGAAACACATGCCTGAACACAACTTCAACTCAAGGAAAGTCAACAATTTAGACTTATATAGTGAGGTCAACGAGTAAGCATAAATGGATCTCGTCAAGATCCAAGAATTTAACCTGCGCAGCGATCATCGCACGTTTTAGTTTTCAGTATGTTGAAATAACAGCGCAAATACGAAAATGAAGGATAGACAAGGGAGACAGGATAGAGCGCTGAACTAACAACTGACGTTTAATGAAAAGGCGAAAGAGAAAAAGAACCTAGGAATGCTTTTAAAACATGCATAATGAAAACCCGCAAAAACGGCACGTCGTCTCAGAACTCAATCGTTTTCAAAAAGTCTTTTAAGCGGGCAGCTTAAAGCTTAGTATCCTTAGCAATTCATTTTCAGGCTGTGTATGGGAGCACTCAAGCTCTAGCATATGTCTTTGCGGGTTTTCATTATGCATGATTTAAAAGCATTCTTAGGTTCTTTTTCTTTCTCTCTCCTTTTCATTAAACGTCAGTTGTTAGTTCAGTGCTCTATCCTGTCTCCCCTGTCTATCCTTCCTTGTCGTATTTGCGCTGTTAATTCAACATAATGATCAACCAACTAGCCCACCAGATGATCGTGATGCAGTTTGTTTCTTCTTCAAATGGGCCCATTTCCGTGTGTTTCTCCGATAGACTATGTTTATTTTATATCAACCTGATAGCCATCTCAACATGCAATGCATGATTCTATTCTGTCGCTATCAGATACGGTGCAGTTCCACCGGACCTACAAGGTGTGTTCGGCTCAGCAAGACCATCCCAACATCATGCCAGGAGGATCTGCAAGATCGTTCGCGCTGAGCTGTGGAGGCGAGTACGGTATTACCGAACGTGCCTCTGGGTGCTTGCTGGCGGTGGGGATACAGGCGGTGGCCAAGGGCGACGACACAGGTCCTTCCTGGATGCAGCAAGTAGGGCGACGGAATTCTTGTGGTCGTCCTATATACCACACATAAAAGGACTCCGAGTACAAAACACCAAACGCAGAGAAGAAAGAGTGACCTGGTGGGAGATGCTACTCTACCCGAAGAATTAAGCAAGATACTTGAAAAAGGACTGAAATTTTGCACAGCTCCAGAAAGCCAGAGAGTGCAGCTGTTGTCTAACATCCATGACAGAGCTAATGAGACTCACGAAAGTGAAAGAACCCGATGTATTGACGACAGTGTCGACGTGCTCTTACGATCTGTGCCAGATGGCAGCCAAAGGAAGGTGAACATGTCTCGTTTAGTTGAATACTTCATCCTAAACGAGTTAAACCTGCTGGTGTCTGATAAGGAAGGGGGCTTTGTGGTTATATCGAGGGCAAACTACCTGGAAAAGGCAGGAGTGGCCACAGACAAGAACTTTAACCATCTAGAAGTCAAAACCAAAAAGGTGAAGGCCATGGCGCTCCAACTGTGCACCAAGCTTGAGTTGATGCAAATGATGAAGCTGATATCGACTACCAAAAAATATCATTTAGACATGTTTTTCACAGCCAAAACCCACACTGACGGTTGTCCTTTTCGAGTCGTTGTAACGTGAAAAGGGATCATGGCAAGGGTTGATGTCACGCTTCTTACTCCGTCATCTTTCTAACCTGGTAGCTGAATGATCCATTTCTGATATCAAACTGATACCAAAATCCGAGGAGGTTATACAGTACCTTCAGCAGGATACATCGACAGTACAGGTACGGATTTTCGCTCGATGTGGAAGACCTATTTTATTTTATCCCACATTCAAAATTATTTGCAGCAGTCAAAGAGTGCATTGAGGCAAAGGGAACCACGTCCTTTCAGAACGAATGTTGGATTTCGGAAGAATCATTTCTAGAAATTTTGCAATTCTACCTTTCTGTCACGATCGTGGCGTTTGAGGGCGAGACTTAGTTGCAAAATAAAGGAATTTGTATAGGGTCGTGCGTGGCTCCAGTCATCTGCGATATTTTTCTATCGCAGTGTGACCGAGCAATAGCTAATGCCCTTCCCATCGGCCAAGTTTCCCGTATCTTTAGGTACGTGGACGACTACCTGGTTCTCCTCACACAACGTCCGGCAGACAATGAATTACAAATATTCGACACCATACAATCCACCTTCTTTGAAAAAGAACAAGGGCTCAAATTTACACATTAGTTACCGGTGAACACTGTCCTTCAATTCTTGGATCTACGACTGTCTTTTTTGAACATCATACTTGTTGGAAGTACGCCCCAAGATCCAAGAAAGGCCTCCTGCAATACGATTCGGCACATTCAAAGATTAATAAGAGAGGAATTCTAAAAAACTCCATAAGTACGGCGCTGAACAAATCCTGTGTACATTCAGCGGGGGAAAGCTTTCATGATCAAGTGCAGCGTCTTCAAGATTCTGGCTATTCAAGTTCTATCTTGTATGGCATCGCCGAGTCCATTATGACCTCACGCGGACGACAGAAGATAAAAATGGACACAAATATCCGACCGGCTGTGCTTCCATACATTCACCGCATTTCCCTCAACCTTAAGAAGATTGCATCGAAGTTTTACATCAAAGTCGTGTTATCTGCACCGGACAAACTAAAGAAGTTGTGTCCGAAAATTAACAACAAGCACCAGCAACAGGGTGTGTGCGGAGTTCAACATCAACAAAGATACGTCGAATGCCAATGTGCAGTCGTATACGAAATACCGTTTACTTGTGGGAAAGTGTATGTGGGTCAGACAGGAAGGTGTGTCAACGATCGTCTAAGAGAACATGCCGTGTCACTAAAGTCGTCGCCCAGCAGGCCACTTTGCCATACATGTCAGGGACTGCCAGTACTCCACCTTGTTCAAGAAAATCAAAAATCCTGAAACGTTTCGGGGAACGACGAACTCGCGAGCTCTACGAGGCACAGGTTATTCTGTCCAGTGGGGACGCCTGCGTAAGCGCGCCGTCCGTGGCCTTGTCACCAAAAGAACTTTATTTTTTAAGTCGCGATCTTTAACGATCCTTAACATCTGTGAATATTTTAGACGTAAACTTCCTCTTTCTTTTTTCTACCGGAGTTTCTATGCACGTCGTCCCAGGACTCAATCGTTTTCAAAAAGTCATTTAAGCGAGCAGCTTAAGGCTTAGTATCCTTAGCAATTTATTTTCAGGCAGTGTATAGGAGTACTCAAGCTATAGCATATGTTTTTGCGGGTTTTCATTATGCATGATTTAAAAGCATTCTTAGGTTCTTTTTCCTCTTTCTCCTTTTCATTAAACGTCAGTTGTTAGTTCAGCGCTCTATCCTGTCTCCCTTGTCTATCCTTCCTTGTCGTATTTGCTCTGTTAATTCAACATAATGATCAACCAACTAGCCCACCAGATGATCGTGATTTAGTTTCAGGTGCCACCTTCATACGACACTGGGTGGTTTCTTTTTAGAAGCTGCCCTAACTGGCAGTTAGAATAGTTTGAGAATGAATAAATGAATGAATAAACGAATGAATGAAAGAAAGGACCTTATTTTAGCATTTCGTAGTCCGAGCCGCTTTGAGGTTGAATTTACCATTTTTAAATACTAGCCACCGCTCGAGTGAGATGTGTATCCATTTTGCTTTGATTTATTGCTGCTGCCGTTGGTGCTAAGCCATGGACGTGCTTCACGAGATTTTGAAGTTGCTTTCATAAGGAGGTCTGTGACTCCGACGGTGTTGCGGCCCAGCTCTCCCATGTGTGGGATACGTCGTGGGGTAGCTGTGTCTGTTTGAGGATACATGGGAAGTTTCGTGCTCTCGGGCATTTCCAGTACTTGTGTCTCTTGTCCGGGGGTTGTGTTCCACATGCTTGACTTTTGGGTCTTCCTTGGAGATTATGCATATAGCGCAACGTCATATCGCACGCAAGGCAACGTCATATCGCACGCCATGACCGCCTCCTGGCTTTCCGTTCTGATTGCAATATCCTTGCTTTAAGTGAGTGGAGTTTTGCGGCCTCGGCGATCACCTGTATTTCGGCTGACATTGCTGACGGGACGTTGGCGTGACACCTGAGTACGTGGCATTGGGGTTTCTCCGATGTAGTAGTGGCATTTTGGAACCTGAAGCAGACGTTCGTGTGGTAGATGGAGTGTTTAAAATATATTAGGTGCACTCTGCTTTTTTCAGAATATTTTCCCAGTGCATGAGTTTGCGGATGGGGCGCAACGTATTTCGTGGTATAATTCCCAGGGAGGTGGTAGAGTGTGGATTTCTGAGAGCTGTCGATATGCGTTTCTCAAACTGCTTAGGATTTTTTGACCAGGTTTGGATGCGATCCGGCGATGTCTCTCTGCCTCTTGTTGGATATTGCATTTGATTTTCAGGGTTTTACGGAGTATTGCTGTATTCACGAGTTAGGTTACTGCGGTTTTGGGAATTCGCAGTTCTAATTCGTGATTAAAAATAGCGCAAAAAAGACAGGAGAAAAAGACGAAGAAGCACACAGGACAAGCGCTACTTCGTCTTTTTGTGCTTCTTCGTCTTTTTGTCCTGTCTTTTTTGCGCTATTTTTAATATGAATGTCCATCACCAACTTGCCCAGCAAACCAAGCTTTTACTAATTCGTGACATTTTCAATTCACTCATTTGATTTTTCTTTTTGCGCTTTAGTTAGTTGTGTGTATGGATATGAGTTCATGACCCTGGAGAACGCCGCCATTTCTAATATATTTTTGAGCTCATGTTTCTTCAATCCGCGTTTGTAATCTGTGATGCGAGTTATCATTTGGTAGATCTCGTTGAGTTGTTTGACCGTCTGTATGGCCCATTATGTGCCTTTGCCGTCTTTTTGCCAGATGAAACCTAGTATACTAGTGGTTGGGTGTCAAGGGATCCGCCTGCCTCTTATTGGGGGGGGGGGGGGGGGCTTATTTATTTCCTTTGGACTTCTGCAATTTTCATCGTAGAAGATTCAGGACGACAGGATAAGCGGATTTATCTGAGGAACATTGAAGTCCATGGTTCGTGAGTGCTGGTGCGTGAAGTCCAGTCAAATTTGAATCGATACTTTTTTTCCCCAGGTTGCCTGTCGTACACCACATGGAAATATTGCCACGCGCGACGCCGAGCGAGCGCGTGCGTGACCGAATGCATACCGCGCATGGCTGTCGCGTGCAGGGTCTAAGTCCGATTCCAGGAAGCAGAATGTTCACTTATTTATCCTTTCAACTTGGCCTTCTCGTGAGTTTGAGAACAGTGTCGTCTGATTGAGTTACAAATGTTCTACGCGCCGAAAGTTTAACGCCGAATGTTCCAGAAATCCACTCGGGTACAAATGGTGCTCCGCGTGGCGAAATAGAATCAGTTTCGCCCCAGCGCTCCTACCCTGCTGTTTCGCCGACATCGACGCCAGCGAAACTAAACTGCTTCTATTTTCTTTTGGGCAGAAGTTCGCGCCATTAAATGTTCAGTTTCTTCAGTTGATCACCGCCTCCTCATTTGTCATTCGTGACAGTACCATCAGCGTATATTGCGTGGCAAAGGTATAGGATGGCATTGAGTCTACTCTCAAGATTCTTCATGGTTATACTGAAGGGCATCGGCGAGGATATTGAGCCCTTCGATGTTCCTCTCCATAATGTGTATGATTGAGATGGTTGGCGTCCGGGTCCGTATTTTCACCACCCAGTCCTTGAGGAAGACGGCTATGCATCCTTACATTCAATTTCGACGGTTATTTTCGAGTAACATATATATATATATATATATATATATATATATATATATATATATATATATATATATATATATATATATATATATATATATATATATATAATGACCTGTCTCAGGTCGAAACGTCGAAAAAAAATCCTCCTGTTTCGTTTTCTACCGTCACCCTGCATATCTATATCTACATCTATATATATAGATATGGCTTCGTATCATATATATATATATATATATATATATATATATATATATATATATATATAAATATATATATACCCTTTTTACTATGGCTTCGTGCGTGACGTAGTCCAATGCCTTCTTGAAGTCCACTGCAAGAATGTTGTACTGTTGAATGCGCTGGCGTAGTTGTTCCCATGTTCCTTGTTTATATTTTTCACGTCTTGAGTACTTACGTGCTTTCTGAATCCTACTAGCGTTTACGGTAGCTAATCTGTGGCTTTGAGGTACTATTTATGTATCTTTAGTGCCATATTTTCCATTAGCTTGCCCACGCAAGATATTTTTGATAAAGGTCAAAGGTTCGCCGGTGTGTTGGGGAGTTTGCGGATTTCGGGAGCCTGATTGAGTATGCTTGCTTCCATACTTCTGTTATCTTTCCCGTCGCCCACAACTCGCTGATGTGTGGTCGAAGTTCGTTGAGTTTGTTTTGCGGGATATGCCTCAGAATTCCATAGATTATCTTTTGCGGTCCCGATGCTGTTTTGCGCTTCAGCTAGTACAGGACCAATTGTAACTCTGCTTCGGAGAAGTCCAAAATTATCCCGTTGGTTTTTCCGCATTCCGGTTTTATTTGCAATTTTCGATTTAGTGGGATTCCTGCCATTTTTGTTTGTCGTGTTGCCGGCTGCGTTCCGCCAGGTTAGAGTTTATTGGCGATTTCATTTAGGAGTTCTTCCGTCGCAGCCCTTGTGGTCAGGAAGAGTTTCTTCAGCGTTTTTTGTGGTCTGCGGTGTTCCAGATGGCGCGGAATAGGTGCCGGTCTCTGGCCGCATGCAGCTCACATTTCATATCGTCGCACAGTTGAAGCCATCTTTTGCAGGCCAATTTCTCATTTTGTTCCTAGCTCTCCTAGGTTAGCGCCCTTTTTAGCGCGTTGAGGGCCCTGTTGCTTCTCTCTTTTTTTAATAACACTTCATAAACCTTTGTCGCTTAGTCCACAGCGTCATTAGGTGATGATCGAACACTAGATTGTCTTTGATGTTTGCAATGCTTTTCGTTTGAAGGTGTGGTACAATTTCGATTCCCTGTGTTGATCCTTTGTATCTGACATCTTTCCAGTTCTCCACTTCGAGGTTCTTTCTGACCTTGTGCAACGCCATGAGCATGCTTGTTCTGGCACGTTCCTTTCGACCCAGTTTTCTTCGGGCGATTTTGATTTCTATTACCAAGTAATCGCTGCCGAGCGTGCCTCCTGCGTTCTCCTACGTTAAGTATGATGATGTAGTTCTTTCATTCTTTCCGCCAGTGCGTGTGTCCAGCGTTGTGCCACCTAGAAGGGTCATACCCTAATTGCTGCGAAGTTCGCTAATTTTCTTTCTAAAGCTGAAGCGAAAGTATATCCCCATGAAGGGTGTTGACAGTTAAAGTGTGCCAACGTTACCACCATGTCCCTGTAACTGCAGAGTCCTAGTTTTAATGCCTAAGGCAGGAGGGAGCTGAATGTAGGCTAGGCAGCCAGTAAATGTTGATTATGTTGAGCCTATGGTCGTTCAGTAGTGTACTTATATCCACATTTTCCATCGTGGGCGTGGTGATTCTTGTTGTGTCATGTTGTATGGTGGGGATGTGTTTCCTGGTGTACGTGGTTGCCATAGAAGGGGTTTCATCGCGAACTTCTCAGCTCCTCTTTGATTGTGTTGAATACTCGGTTGTGTGTATATGCCGGATTCCTGTAGGGCTTGTGCTCCGTTTGTTTATTAATACGAAATCATTAACGATCCCATGGAGAGGAGCCGGCGGCGTCTATAACCGTGAAAAACGACACATAAATAGGCTGCGACGTGTCATAAAAGATGTTTTGTCACGGAAGCGGGCGCGGCCACTCGAGGTGAAAGCGGACGTGCCTCGGAAATAAAACACAAAGAAAAGCAAAACAACGCAGATGCCTTGTCACGGAAACCGACAGGTGCGTCCAAGGTCAAAGCGGACACTCAACGCAATGCTTCGTTCCGGAAGCCATCGTGGAGGCGGCAGGGTTCACCGCGCATGCGCAGGGGGAGCGTGATGTCACCGCCGGAACCGCGTGTGCGATAGGAAGACGTGGCGCACTGCTTGTAAGAATGCGCCGGGTGTAGGAATGCTTTCGCATTTCTACACGTAACCAGTCTCAAGTGTCTCTGCCGAATTTAGTTTTGAAAAAATATTATGTCCTGTTGTGATAGGGTGTCTTGCATGCGTTGCTCGAGGTGGCTCCTTTTTCGTCGGAATCCTCTGCAATCCCATTGCCATATTATGATTTCTTTTGTTTTTTGTCACGCGCGGTCGTGGTTGTGTGGTGTGTGGCTGTTGTGTTTTTTGTTGTTGTGAGTTTGTTTCTTGTACCGTATCTGCGCTATTCATGGTTCTGTTCCGTATTTGAATTCGCGGGCTCTTGTATGATGGGTCGGTTATCTTTTCTGAGCTGCCATATGCCATAGACTGCTAGTTATGCCTGTATTTATGATAGGGCCTCTTTGATCATTCGTTTGAGCATGGGGTCAGGTGCGGTCAGAATGTTGGGCATAGATTCCGTTATTATTGCATATATTTTTGATTTAGTTCTGGAAATTTTATTGTGTTTTTTGCTGGTGTTGTTGTTATGTGAGTTTGTACTTCGTGCTTGCAGCATGAGTGGTTTTAGAATTTAAAAAAAATAGAGGTTTGAATGGCTGGGCCGCTCACGTGTTCCTTGGAGGTGCCTATGGGTTGTGTTGGCCTCGGCATGCGCGGTATTCTTCAAGGGTAACTGCTGCTGTTGCTTTACTGGGGCGTTTCTGCTCTTGGTTTTCCAACTTGGCCAAATGGTCTGGTGACATGATCTTGTTTCCTCGGGCTGCGCTGGAACTGCTGAAATCTGATCTGTTTTTGTTGGGTGTATTGTAGCTGATGCTGTTATTGAGCATACTGTGATCGTCTTGACTTTGTCCTGCTGTGGCTTCTTGTTTGCTTCTCGATGGTCTGTTTTTTGTTCATAATAGTGCGTCTTTACTGCTCAACCGCCTGTACAGCTGTTGCTCCTTCCCCTGCTGCGACTTTGCGATGGGGTTTTTAGTAGCGCGAATTTTTGGTTTGTGGGCAGAGTCGGGTTCTCTTGCGGGTTTGGCTTCATTAATGTCGACCGCTACGCGTTCGGTTGTCGGACGTTTTTCTGACATACTTGGATGCTTACTGTTTTAGATAGCAAAACCGCCTGCTTGGCTGGGCATTACGGGTCTGTGGCCGAGTGTTCGCCTTTGCAGTTAGCGCATCGCAGTTTACAATCGTGCGGTGTTTCGCTTCGGTTTTCGTCTGGTATAAATTGTTTTTGGCATGACGTGATGAGTACGGATTCGTTATTGAACGGACACACCTCCGTGCTACGTTCGATGCTGGCGCAGTGCGTGCACCGTTCGTTGTTCTGTCGCTGTGGGTCGTATATGCTGTACCTTAGTATTCACAGTTACTCCACGGTGACGGAAATAGTTTTAGTCCTACCTAGTCATTGGTATCCCAAGATAGTGCGGTTTTGCATACTTGTGTCTTCTTTCATGAATTTTTCCGTTGCGACCAGCGGGATGCCATGTTCCAGTGTTCCTCTAGTGTTCCCTGCAGGGTTCACCACGTATGCATATATCTCGTGGGTGGTGCGCGTTATTTTGTTTTGTTGAGTCGCCAAAACCATTTTTTTATGCCGTGACTTTTTCGGTATCTATGACAAGTAGATTCTGCGGCATTCGGAGTTTGATCTACGTGTTTGCGCATTCTTGTTTGGTCAGGGCGGCCGCCATTTCAAAGGCGTTAGTTAGTGCGGATAGTCCTTTCGTGGTAGGTGTCCGTTGTTCATGAGCGTCAGCACCACTGTCGTCCCCTTGTTTTACTCCGGGGACGAAGTGAGGAATTTCTACACTCGGGTTTGAAAAGTTGAATATTTCTGCGCGTTTATGACTTATCGAGGAACACTATCGGCGCCTTGGCCTGTGCTGTTGAAAAGCTGGGAATCCGTTATGCTTATGTGCGTGTCCCGATGGAATTTGTTAGCCGTTGCCAATTTCGCATCCAAACCTATTCGTTGGGCCGGGAGTTTTGGCACCCAGATCACCGCGGGGTTCCCGGCCCCTTTTCTGCTTTTCGGCAAATCTTTGCGGCTAGACTTATAAACATTGGACTTCAAATATAGAGCTCGATGGAGATCTGCCCAATCCACAACCCTTTGTCCATCACCTCCGAGTGGTGGGGGAGAAAATGTACAGCAAGAAACTTCCCCATGACAAAGTTAGGTTTATATTATCTAAAGTAACCGAAACAAGTAAAATGTATATCAATTATTTATGCGTAGTGCTAGCCACATATTAAGCTTAATTTGTAATAAACAAGTAAGCTTACAGGGAGTAGTCAGACTTATTTTTTGGGCGCAAGCAATTGATACTGTGTCGGAAAAACAGCAAACTCGAAATGTTTTGAGGCATAATATTTATTTGTCTCTTTATCAAACGTCGACACTGTAGAGCTGTAGTGCGAATAGTGGCAGAGATAGAAATCATTCCCGATGTTTCGGGGCGACAGTCAAGAACGTGTCTGCAGCAATTTTTATGAGAGTTTCGCACTCAGCGCTTGTATTCATTAGTGATTATCTTTTTATTTTATTACGTTGACGCAGCTGTGACCTTCAGAGTGCAAATCAAGTTTGATCAAATGGTACTTAGCGCGAAATTTCGACTAGTGAGGAATATAAAATAGCAGTATAAAAGTTTATCCAAGCGAATCAATAAAATCGTCCGAACGTTTCTGGAAGAATAAACTATTTGGCGTAGTAATCACGCACATGCCTTAGCTAAATTAATTATTTAAGGAGAAAAGCATTTATAAAAAACAGCGTTCCCCACAGAAGTAAGCCCAAAGCATATACCTGAAGTTTGCACCGAAGATGTCTCCCTCTCACCGTCGCTAAGCAGCTTGGTTTCGTAGTCAAGCCAACATGTACGGTACAACGGTAGGTCCGCGATACATTTTGGGTCACCGCCGCCGATGGCCTAACGCGTTTTCGAGAGTCTGATCACCGACATGTACCCGCTGTGTCTAGGACCGAGTCACGGCATTGGCCAGGCAGGAGCCTGCAGCTCCGAGCTGACGAACGCTTCCTCTGTCCTCAGTGGCGTACCAACTTGTTTTCTAGTGTGTGTGTGGGGGGGGGGGATGCAAACCAGACTCCCTCCCTCCCTTCCCCCCCCCCCCAAGACCGGTGCCCTTGGTATCCCTTGGACCCCGCCGGCCAGTGTTTGTCCTCCCCAGTGGCGGCTGTTTCAGGGGGGGGGCGCATGCCTTGCCCCCACCCCCTCTGCGAACTGGGGGGGGGCGGCGCCCTTGCCCCCCCCCCGGTTGGTACACTTATGTTTGTCCTGGGAACTCCACCGCCACCAGCAGCGCCCCGTTTCTCATTAAGTCGGTTCCCAGGGATGCGACCCGCAAGAGGCAAAATTACTTTGGCCCAAAATATCACACTCCTGTAATATTTTGTTCTTTCACCCTCTCCTTCTCTCTCTATTTCTCTTCCTCCCTCACTCTTCGAAAAGGCAGTGTTTAGCTTTTTTCTTCCTGCGTCTTTCATTAACTTCGCGGCTGGCTCCTTGTTGTCCATGCTTGTGCTATGAAAAGCGAAGGAGGGAATAAATAACTGCATAATTATTTCTTAAGATGGTTGGTCGTAATTCGTAGACAGCGGGGGATAGAGGCGTTGAAAGTAGTGGGCTCTGGACTTCTCTAGCCGAGCGTCCACATCTGACTCCACCATTTATATTCACCTTATATCCTTTTATCTTTCTTTTTCGGTTTCTTTTTTTTTTTACTTATAACACGAAGGCTACTGGGCATGAAGAGGTGACCGATAATTACCGGGGAGTGCCCAACTTTTTGTTGTAACCAGAGCTGTTCCCTTGGCTTATCTTGGCGAAATTGGTGAAGCGCGCGAACGAATGAAAAGGAGCGAGTGTTGCGCGTGGCTGGGCGGAAGGTTCGAAACCCCCGAGTTCGAAAAAAGTCCAACGGAAATTTTAAGAAAAGAAGAAAACGAAGATGTGCGTGTTACATTACTGAATATCTAGGGTGGTGGCGGTGGCGGCAGGGTTCGTTAAGGCCGAGGTATCAACTCAAACGCCTCTATCACATCGCCCCGAAGTTATGTTTTAACGATTATGACAGCACGACGATGCGGAGAACGGCGCCCCGGATATGATGACTAAGTGGATTTCGAGGTTTCCTCAATTTCCGAGCTTACGAAGAGGCTGACTTGAAGGAGCGATCGGCAAAACGTGGTCACCGGCTAATTATTTGCAGTGAGGACACGGCACTGATCAATCTTGCTGAACGCTCCCGGTAGTAATGTTTAGGCATGTTACGATGCAGTGGAAATTGAAACTTATACCAATCTGTATGGCGACCTTTGAGCTGGTTTTGGTGAAAAATTTGCTTCCCGTAAAAGTTTTTTCATGAGCCCGACTTTGCAGGACAAGTTGCGCTAACGCATCATAAGCAAACACCGAATAAATACAAAAATCATTCCACCACAATGTATTGAAAGGATGCAAGAAATATTGCAGCTACAGTTGATGCAATTACAGTGAAACTCCGCCATTATCTTGATTGAAATAGCAGACGTTTTCTCGTGTCCTGTTATATTCCGTCGTACTATCAAATCTGTTGCACCGACTGACTTATACGGGCAAATCTGTGACCTGTTTCTTAAGGTGAAAAAATCATTGGCTAGGCGCTTGGAATTTCTTGAAGTGCAGATAAAAGCGTAACCTCGAGGATCGCCACTGATTGGTTGATGGGTGGAAGAGGATTAGTGAGGTCCTCGATACTGATTGGTTAATGGGAAAGTCAAATAACCAAAGCAATAGGCGACGAGTAGCTTGGCCGCCTGTGCGCACTGAGGGAGAGGAAGTCGCCAGTTAGAAGGTTTTAGAAGATCGCCAGGTTTATGAGCCTGATTAGCGGTAGTATCGCTCTATTCTAGGAAAAACTATCAAGTGAACATATGGTACGCGTTAAACTTTATGATGAGGAGCGCCGTGAACGTATGAGTCTGGCGTCTGGAAACTCAAATTATCGCTAACCGTTTTAGATGCTAGACAGATTTACGCCTGCAACACAATTGCCTAGCAATTTGCTATAAAATACTGTATCAGCAGATCCTCTTGACAAATTCAGTATTGCATTGTGCGTAAATATTTAAGAACCTATTATCCCCCAGTTCCTCATTCTTTAGAGCATTCTGCGTTGGCACAAATGGACATGCTCTATAATCTTTCTTATTTATGAACATGCCTCGGAATTCGCAGGGACGGTCATATACAAAACTTTCATGTTTTGTTTGGGTAATCTACGCCTGATGGAAAACACGACAATCCGGGAGTTGGGACGTCATTCGCACAAACGATATGACTAAAATTCTAAAGAAGTGAAAAATCACTGTTCAAGTTTGTCAAAGGACCTGTCGCACGTCGGTGGCGGTGAAAAGCGGGACAATCATATTTGACAATCTAAAAAAAAATAAAAAAAAGATTTCCGACCGGTTGCAGATACAATGAAAGAGGCACTCACCCGGTATGCGTTCATAAATGCAAACCACTCCGCGCCACAAGAAATCGATTCTTTAAATTTTTGAACAGGTGGCGCTTGAGTCCCCGACGCAATAAAGATATGAATAAAACCAACTCCAATGGCGTGAATCCGCCTTTCACTGTCTGCCAAAAGACGTCGTGTAAATAACGTTGCGAAAAGTTTTGGGTGGACCACAACCAGCACGTGTGTGAAAGTTTTGCGAAATATGTGTTTTCTAAGCTAAAAATAAAAATGTAAAAATAAAAAGGCTAACTTTTAGAGTAATAATAAATGGGTTCCTTGCGTGGTTCAGTTGTTGTCACACTTTGACTGGACCCCTGGTGCCGAAGAAAATAAAAATTGATACTTGTAGTATATGTCAACAATATTCTTTGCTGTCGTATTTAAAGCAAAGAATAATATTTTTAGTTGTTCTCAACTTCTCTTTCTATCTAATTGTTCTTCCTTTTGTGACTCCTGATTACCCTTCCAATAAATGCTTTTTACTAACGAAGAATGTATAAATTAATTCCTAAAGATTAGTGGAGGAGAAAAATTATTGCAATATATTTCATATTATCTACTACTGAAGAGTTAATGGTTTATTCTTTATTTATGAATCGATATATTAGGTGCACATTTCTGTCTATATATATAATCTCTATATAATATATACAGGGTGTTTCACGAAAAGTAGACAAATTTGATATTGCGAAATGCTACGCGTCGCAACAAAAAAAAAATACTTGTGTCGTTTTGGTTCTGGGACAGGGGCCTAATTATGAAAATTATTAAAGTCCGGGATAATTAGATTGTTAATTATTTTCGCGTAATTAGCTTTTTGAATATTGAGTTTAAGGGCATGGTTTCAATTAGAAAATTGCTCAGTGTCATCGAAAAACATTAAATCAACAAATTGCAGAACATTAAAAGACACGCGCAGCATTCCACCGGCTTCTGAAAAACCGCACAAAGTCGACGAGTTTTAAAATTTCGGTTTTCTATAGGAGCGCATCTCTACCTCGACGGCACCGCGCCCCCGTGGAGAAATAGTGCAACCAGCCTCTGCTGCGTCGCGCGATGACAGCGCAGCACAGGTTGGTTGCACTATCTCTCCACGGGGGCGCGGTGCCGTCGGGGTCGAGATGCGCTCCTATAGCAAACCGAAACTTAAAAACCCGTCGAATGGGTGCGGTTTTTCAGAAAGCGGTAAATTGCTGCGCGTGCCTTTTATCGTTCTGCAATTTGTTGATTTATTGTTTTTCGATGATGCTGAGCAATTTTTTATTTGAAACCATGCCTTTAAACTCAATATTAAAAAAGTTAACTATGCAAAAATAATTAACAATCTAACTATCCCGGACTTCAATAATTTTCCTAAATTGGCCCCTGGCCCAGGACCAAAACGACATAAGTCTTTTTTTGTTGCTACGCGTAGTTTTCGCAGTATCGAATTTGTCCACCTTTCATGAAACACCCTGTATATCTAACCCATCTGGAATCAATGTCCGAACACAAATCACCAGATCATACAAAACCACTTAGCAAAAAATTTAGAATGAAGGACAATTTGGATTCCACGGGCATACCGTTTTTATTCGCGTTTTAATGGCATTAAATTTGTGTTTGTGCGAAAGATTAAAGTTTTAAAACCTAAATATATTCCATCGCTTTTCACCTGTGCTTTCATCACCGTATCTTGCTACTCTTAGTGCCGGTAACCAAGATATAATCTTTTGAGATAGCAGTAATACTGGGAAACATTTATGGCCCTGTTTTCTGCCCCCGCCCCCCTCCCCGGGCAGCAAAAAAAAAGACAAAAAAGGTGGTGGTTAGGCGTGCTCTTTCATAAGTTCAGTGTCCTGCCTTTGTTGGTTGGCTGCTTCAATTGGGCGACCAATCTGGATGTGAGGCTTATTACTGGATTTCTTACTCGCCCTCCCTAAATGCCACTTTTCAACTTCGCCACGTTCGCTATCATACAATACCCACTGACTGTCTATACAGAAATTCTGACCAGGAAGAATTTTACCTACAACATACGGCCCACCGTCAATCCTGATCGCATTAATCTTTCCAGAACGACGCATAGCAGACTGGTCCGATGAAGCAGGTTAGTTTAGAGTTCAAAAAGAAACCAGAGAGAGTGAAGAGGATCACGCGCTGCACGGCATGAAAAAAACGTTGCAAATACAAAAGAGAGTCGCAAAGTTACGCGCGGCTAATTAGCATACGCGTCAAAGTGGCCACTAACTACCAAAACCCGCCGCGAACATCCCGGGTCTATCCTCCTTCTGTGGGAGCGAGGGTAGCAATACATCAGTGTTTAGGGGCACGCACAAAAAAGACCTCGAACGTCACGACGGCGGAATTGTTGAGTCGGGCGGGGAGACACCACGAGGGCGAAAGTAAAGGTAGCAGCTCGACAAAGATGTCGCTGGTCGCCACTCGGGTTCCTTTTCTGGCCTCAAACCAGCTTCACGCGACGCCAACTGGACTCCGTTTTACTTTACTATGAAACGCAGCGGAGGGTGGGAGCCATCTAGGTCAATCCAACGCCGTGTAAGTATCAAGCCACGGCCTTCGGGAGAGGCGCAATGACGCAGGGGTTGCGCTGTCGCCTAATCGGTCGACATTGGTGGATGGGAGGGGGTGGTTGTCAGCGTGGCTGCAAGTCAGCGTGAGGCAAAACTGAGTATATGCCGCGTTCACCCCTGAGCAGAAGTGCGGGGAATATACCTGCTCGTTGACGAGTCGCACATCTACCTTTTACTAGTGATCACGTTCCAGCCTAGATCAACGCGTTGGGAGCGGGGACAGGTGACGAAATGGAGGCAGTTCATTCGTGCACCGCAGTGTGAGGTTGGGGTGAAAGGAGCCGAGTAGGTTACGAGTTGCCCACAGAAGGGCGCGCTTTAAGTAGGGTACCGCTCTGCTTAAAATCACCTTCACACCTTTGTCTCGCTTCAATTAGCTTTATTCGTTGGCATTTTTGCGAAGCGGTAAGTATATTTCTATTCTCGAAACGAACTGTAATGCCTGTCACCGCTTTTCTTCAACTGATTCCGCTCTGTCTGGTAAAGTATCCATGGAGAATGTAGTATTTGCACAGAGGAAATTGTGTTCATTCGTACTCTACTGAATTAAGGTGCTTACAAATATGCAAAAATAATTGTGACTAGCGACGATGTAGGAAATGTTAAGGAACATCCTCATATCATCATCTACAGTTGAATTGTGCCTTTATGCTAGAAAGTAGAGTCAGTTGCTGAAGGTTTGTTAGTGTTTCATGAATAAGGGGTCATTCACTACCATTTTATACCTGTTTGTTTGTGTATTTATTATCTTGATTCGTTTTAATAGCTCTTTATTTGTGAAGGGCCAAGGCATTCACTCAAGAACATTCACAATAAACCGCCCTGCCCTGTTGTAGCCATCGAAGAACATCGTAAAAGATTCTACCCGCTAAACTTGTTCACTTTTCTTCTTGGTATGTGGACGCAAGAGGCGACAATGGACACACGAAGCACGTGTTTTTGAGTGTCCCTGGTCTTCATTTGCATTCGCATACCAAGATGTTTAATTGACACGCTCTCTCAATGTTATGTAAGTTCTTGTTTTTTAATATTAATAAAAAAAGTTTATGAGTATTGCTAAGCAATTGTTCGAAATAAGCTTCGTCGTTAAAAATACTTTGGCATATCACAATGCTTTTCCTGGCTTACACGATATCTCGGCTGTCGCAATGAGGCTTGTTCTGCGCTTACGATAAAAAGAGAACCACTATCAGCAATAAAAAAAATTACTCGAACAATAACGAAAGAAAATCGTGTATAACAATCTGACAGTACTAACACACATTGATGCGTGTCTTTGTATATCATTTTATAATTCAATATTTAGTTTTATGTTCACTGGCGGTTCAAAGCACGTGCATGGTTTATATAACCGCACCCTCCAATCTACAACTTTATTTCTAGGTCACCAAGTTTATATACGGGCGCGAGCAAAAAAACAAAAAAAAGTTCCAGGAACATGCGTAGCCAAAATTCGCCTTTGGTCTAGGTTGACCATTGAATTCTGAAACTCTGGTTCAAGGACTAGCAAGAGCACAGATACGATTTCCGTGACCAACTTCCCGACAGTGGCGGATTTCGTTCCCCCAGACCGGTGTCACATTCCGTCGACTCGGCGCTCATTAAGCCAACGCAGCAACGTGACAGACGACTCAGGGTTCCCCTGCGGAGGCTCGCCATCAGCTGACGTCTATGACAAGTTCCGCAAAACAGGCGCCCCTCTCTCTCCCCCTCCGTTGACCGACTACGAGTCCCCAGAATCCGGTTCCGAACGCCAGACCTTGTACTCCGTTTACTCTTACGCTTATATTGCGGTAGAAGCTACGAGCTCGTTTGTCGAGTCATATATCCATCTTTCGCTACAAGGACAAGTTTCCGTTCACAAACACTTGCAGAGAACGAGGTCAGGTGATGAAAGAGCGGTAGGTGATTGGCCCGGCGATGGCGTAGCTTGCACCGCACTGTCAGCTTAGGTGTGAACGGACCGGTGAACGGTGAACGGTGTAATGGCAGATTCGCCGCTCTCACGGCCCGGTGTGCCTCTGCGCAACCCTATTGAGAGAGGAAGAGTGCTGCGTCCCATGGGTGGCATTCCCCTTACACCCCGCTAAAAAGCGGCGATAGGCATGGCAAATTACTTGCAGATTTGATGAAAGATTAATTGGATTTAAATGACCGTGGTCGGCTATCCTGCAAGTGGATCCCTCGCCAGGATTCGTTGGGTTCGCTGTCGGATGAACTGAGCTTCAGACTTTTGGAAATTAAATCTTGAAAATTCTAAGGTTGTTTTTGCTCGCGCTTAACGTCCGACACTTCGTAACACATTCACCTTCTATTATGTTTATAGTATTTTTTATCCCTTTTCCGTCTCTCCGGGGAAACAAGATTAAGCCTCTTCGAGCCGAGACATTTGGATTTTATTCTCCACCCCGTCGCTTTACCGATGTATGGACGAAAAAGGAAAATTGAAGTTGAATTTATTAAAGACCTGGCTTATTTTTTATGATTTGAAATTTTTTTTTTTGCCACAGAATCCTAACCTGTGTGTAGCAGCCTTCATTTAGTTTCCTGATTAATTTTTTCTTCTTCTTCATCTGACTGGTACTACCTCGTCATTCAATGGTTGCTTGGTTTGTTATCTTTGTTGCTCTGGAGTGTCTGAGTAAGTGTTCCCGTGCTCGAACACCTAGTCTGGATGAAAAGTTGAGTTTGGGCCAGTTGGTTACTATTGATTAAAAGGTTTAAAAAGCCGAAGAGCAGAAGAGTGTGGGTTTATATGTGATGATAACTTCAAATAAAAATCAGTGGAGAGTTAACTGCTGTCCTGCTCTCATCATGTAGTTTGGGACAGGCTTTTTGTATCGTTGTAGATAAGGGTACTTATTTTTTTGCCTTTGTGATGCATTACTGTTGTCATTAGGTATTATAAATAGTCGAACCAACTAATAAAAAAATAATTGAAATAATAACCTCCAGAGTTCTTTTCGGATCTATTGCGGGCTTCTTTGCAACCAGACTTTCGCACAAAAGAGGCCTTTTCACGGTTTCCAATATAAAATATATATAAAAAAATTACAAATTAGGTAAATACCTTTTTGTAAGTTACTCTTTACGAAGAGAGAAGGGTCGCCACGGAAAGGTAGCAAATGGTGGCACTCCGATTTTAACATAACCGGTTTAGCTATACCTCTGGAGCAAATGCTTCCCCTTTGGTTCCTGTCATTCCTCTTCCTTGATTGTATGTCAAGATTTGAGCATTTCATTCAAATTATGGTCATTGAGGGTGTTGTCCTTAATAAATGGTATGACGGGTTAAATCCAGAAGCAATTATTCTCTATAAAACACAGAATATTAGAAGTTATTTTTGTGATTCTGAAGTTATGTTGATAAGAGCACAAAATATCAGCTTCCACTATTCACTCAACAAGAGGTTAGACCGTTAGGGAAACAACCAACACAAAACGGAGGTGGAGTGTGATCACCCCTGTCTCTGCCTGTTCAAACAAAAGGAGGAAAGGGTGAATGAGCAAGGTAGGAAGGCAGTCCACGGTTTCGGTGCGAACATACGAGCCCTAAAATAGGCAAATTAACGCGTTTCTGTCTTTTGGCAAGATATTTCCTAAGTATTGTCTCCAGATATTTTATTTGTGCGTGTAAATCACTTTCTTGTTACTGGTTTCATTTCGAAACACCATGGCTTGTACAATTAATTCCAAATATGGTGAGAGAGACTCGAAAATAACATAAAGCATTCATACAGATTTTTTTCAAATATTTATTGATTTACAGGACTTTAATGAAATCTTCATTAGATGGAGAAGTTGTAAGCTCGAATGGCAAGCAAAAATAACTCACGAAGTGACTACGCCTGAGTTTAGGGATTCAACGACACGATGTTATATTCAACACTGTCAGTAACGGAGACCATTTTGTATATTTTTGATATTGAGGATTGAGCGGCGCCGGCCACCAAATACGACGTACTAAAGTTTCTCTCTATTCAAATTTTAAACGTTTCAAATCTTTCAGCGTAACTGTCACTAACAAAAAAAAAAAGGCAAACAAGTGGGATATGTGGGAACGTGGCGCCACCAATGTATCTCTTTCAATTGTTTCTATGCCAAAAGAAAAATGTGACCGAGATGAAGGAAATACGCAGGCACATCCAGGATATGTTACCACTTGAAGATGCTAAACGTATTCTCTTTTCAAGGAGTGCCATCCTCAACGTGCATACGGATCGCCTCGTGCAATGGAACGCTCAATTCGGCAACAAAATAAGTAACCGGGGCTAGACGCTACAGGTAAAAGAAAGTTTCCTCCAAACATTTTCTGCGTGGCTTGCAAAGTCGCTACTCAGCCGAGTGGATAAGAGCAATCTGCTGAAAGCTTACTGCCAAGCGGGGGACAGACAGCCTTTCGAAATGCGAGGCAACGGTGGCTGGCTTTCCCACAAGCGTACTCACCGTGCGGAGAAGAGATATTCGGGGACTATAGCTTTGCCGGAGGGCTCTACGCCTCTTCAGTCAGATCAATTCTTGACGTCGCGTGTACGTACGCGTGAGTGCGTGCTTTAGCCTTTGCTTATCGTGATTTTCCCTGGCACGCCTTTAGCACAGTGTTGTTTTTCTATTTTGCTCAGTAATACGGCTTATGTTGGCTGCAACTTTTCCCCGAAATTAATGCGCATTTTCGGACCTCAAGGATGCCGCGTGGCATCCGCCCTCTCGGAAAGCCGGGCATCGGAGAAAACAATGAAACATATTTAGCTATGTTGAGTTTCCGGATTTCCTTTATATAAAACAGGTATCGTTAAAGCGAAATATATGTATCAACCAAATAGCGTGACATTTCCTCGAATGTTATTATTCAACAAAATGCGAGACAGAGTTCGAGACAGACTTTGACGGTACCCATTACAAGTAAACAAATTACTTGTAATCAATTGCTTTCTGAGTAATTTTGCAATTTCGTCAATTCATTTGTCAGTTGGTGATCGCGAAACTTTTTTGATCCCTTTTTGAAGTAATGAAATATACTACCCTTACTCATCTTCCGTCCCCTTATTTATTGCGCCCTTTGCACAAGTTCCCTGCAAATAAATCCTTAAAACAAGCCTTCTTGCTTGAAACAACCTTAGCTTTTCTTCATAATGAGAAAAAACATCTTTAACCCAGAGCGCTATTACGCAATGTGCAGCATTTACGATTTTGTTTCTCAAAAGAACGACCCTAGAGTCGGTGGCTAACACTTTTGTCAATCCTTTCTATACCTAATTTGTCAGCAACTATTTCTGAACAGTAACTATTTCTTGACCCATAGCCAAAAAAATCTTTTGGGGAAGCCGTTCGAAATACCAACGTCGCGTGATACGCAAAACACGCACGTGACTGAGAGGGTTGCCTACAATTTTTTTTTCGCGAAGATAATTTTTTTTTAGATTGAGGATTGGTTTTATTTTTCTGGACATGAAGCCGAAAAATATATTATATCATACAAATTAAATATGGTCACTAAACATGGTTTCTCTTTCTTATCTGAAAACGCTTTACAGATGTATAATACACGCGCGCTTTCCGCATGCATAAGGCGTTTCCACATATAATTCTGTTTTCATGCCAAAAAAGATCGCCCTGTCATTTGCATGATGCTTCAGCACTGTGACTATGGTTTTAGAGATTGTTGATGCACAAACATAACAAACTAGAAGAATGTTTTTGATTAATACATATTATGACACTCATTTGTTTTGAGCTCCACGACGAGATATACTAAGGCAGGTTTCTTAACAAATGGAAAAAAATAATGTAAATTAAGTCAGAACTCTGCTGTAAGCGGTGTTTCGAGTAATCCCTAATACAACCGAGAGGTTTTAACGAGCACGTGATTGTGCAAATCTCGTTTTCGGCATTAGGAGCGGCCGCACCTAATTGCACATCTCGATCCAAATAACTGCAATTACGCGGTCTGGCGTCATTGACAGCCCGAAACCCGAGCAGCTGGAAATTGGTTCCAGCATAGTGCACTAATTGGGGATCGGATTTCTCTCTCATCTTTCATCGTAAGCACACCTCGTGTGGTGGTGCTCCGCGTGACGGTAATCACGCGTCCGCTACATCACCTAGATATTCTAGGTTCAAACCCGACCCCTAGCAGTTTCGCTCTGGATGAGCATATACTGCCATTCGATGTTGCATCACTGCTTGTTGATTCACATTAAAAGCTCCGAGCTAGCTGTTGTTTTGTACTGCCTATAGTTGTCTTCTAAACCCTGATGCAGTGTCACAATAATCCAAAGGCAAACCGACCTTTCGCTAAGCCGGAACGTCTAATTTGTTCTTGTTTTTTTTTTTTTGTAACTTCTGATGCGGAATGGCTTGAGACGTTGACCTCGTTAATACTCTGGTAAAAAAAAGCTACACGAATCTTGAAAGACATATACGGAACACTACATCATTTAAATAAATGTTGTATTACACCAAGAGTTTCAATTGCCATATGACTGTCGGCTTTTGATACTTAGTGAAACTAACACACGGAGGGCTTCAGACGGGACCTTAATGTGGTGAGTGTCTTCAAACAATGTTTGCGTATATTTTCAAATGTTTTAACCTGGTTTGTAATCATCAACTAATGTACATATATGAAAAATGCAACATCTCAACAAAAAGCAATAACGCGCAGTAATTTTTTTTTTTTTTGCGTCCTGTGTGGCGACATTTAGCAATCCTTTCCCCACATATCCGTCAAAAATGTCTACCAAAGAGCTAGTATTCCAATCACTTTGCGCGTAGAACCCATGCAAATGATTCCATATCACGCCAGGATTACGGTTTTACTGAACACGAGTGTCACTGGTGCTTGCGCCAAAAAAAATGTTTCTTTCTTCCTAAACATTTGGTGCGGAATTAAAAAAAAACATATAAACTTTAATTACGCTACACGCCAACATAGACGCACGTACGCGGAAGAATTTATTAAAGAAGATATAGGCGAAAAAAAAACAACGGCGCACCGCGTTTTAATTTTAATCTCTGGTGGCGTTAAACGATAGAGGGTGGGCTTACAAAAGAGAAGAATAACAGGGAGAGCTCCGCGCCGAATTCGGGGCAACTGCATAATAACAAGGCCTGAATACGAAAAACTAACAAGGAACAAGACAGTCCTCCACCAGATAACGCGGAATGAAAAATTACAGTTTTAAATAATGTGCGTAAACTTCGCCGACGATATTAGGACTGAAGCCCTTAGTCGTTGTGGAAGAAATAGAACGAGAAATTAAGCAGCAGTTTACTACGTATGGCGGGTTTTTGTTTTCTGACATAACTGTTGCGAGGTGTTTTACTGAAAAAAAAATGCAGTTCGCGAACCACGGTCGAAATGAGTTGTGATAAAGCTAACTTAATTCTACTTTTGATTATTTTTTTTACAGATTAACATTTTGTTTTGTAGTAGCCGCTGGCCGAAGTTTGAAGTGTGGACCCTCATCATAGTCTCATGGCAACCAAACTTTGCCATGCCTACATGTTTTGCGGCATCCTGGTAGCGGCGTCATTTCTCAAAAATACGCTCCGAAGACATCTGATAGACCTACTTCACCCTTACCTATTCTGTAATCCATTTTATATTCGTGCATATCAGACCAACCAAAAGCCCTTAAATGTCGGCTCTGTTTTTTTTTTTTTTGTCCGTGTTTTGTGCACTTTTTAGCCAAACGAGACCGACAAAGATCGTCATATGCTCTAGACTTCTTTATTCATGCATATGCATCTCAGCCAAAGTCAGTGGCGTTGTTTCATTAATTTGTTTTGCATTCCGAGGGGTCGGGCAGCTGTAATAAAACATACGTGTTTAAATGGTGGGCACCATCTGCTGGCGTCTAACCTTCTAGCGTTTCCATAGTCAAAAGTACTGCTATTGCTTTATAACTGATCTGATTAATGTGTTTGCATGGCTTCTATCTGCTCTAAGATAATAATATCTTCTTCTTTTCTTCTTTTTTTTTTGCGAGTGAGACCGCGTTGTTGACAGCCACAGAAATAAACACTTCAAATATCGATGAGGAAGTTTTCAGTGCACGAAGCTTCGAACCATCATAAGGGCTTAGGTGTTCAAAACAAGGTTATTACCCAAAATATCACGTAAACCCGACGCTGCATTCCGGAATAAAAGTTAATATTAAAAAAGATCCTACGCAGCTGCGGTTAGTAGCTCTCAACAGCGGGTGAGCAACGCTGTGGCATTGGTTGAGCTAGTGAAGCAACACTGGGCAATGACGTAGGTTTCGTCCTATGCTCTCCTCTCGTACGACCGCCGCGGGCGCCGCGGACGCTCCGTTTCCAGAGGAATTCTACGTTTGTGCTGACGGCAAGAGGTGCGTACCGCGGTGTCCTGTGTTCTCCTATTCTTATTTGCGTCCTGGCGATTCATTTAACCTCAGCATAGCTTCCGCGACCGCGCGGAAGGGAGCGAAGCGGTGTTGCTCGCTCTCGCGTGTCGTGGAGCCAGAGAGGCTTAATTGCCGCACACGCGTTGGGCAATGGCGAGCACGTCTTGTAGTGCTGTGGGTTACACCTACAATCCGGTGCGGATATAACTCATTTTTTCGACGGATTCGGGAACGAAGATGAACGAGTGCATAACACTCGAGCACACCGCTCGATACACATTTGCTAGCAGGGCATCCAAAGCGCCGCTCATGGTGGCAAGCCCGTGCAATCGCAAGCCTGGCAAAGTTGCCTTTATGATGCACGGGCGTGAACGCATGGGGCACCAGCCGGGACGCCATATTTGCATTCGTCTATACCTTGAGCGTAGCATACATAAGTCCGCAACAGCTACGAAGAGGTCTTGAAGTACGAGAAAGGAGGATAATATCAACCAGTCGCCGCTCATCGCAGGTCGCAGCAGTTCTAACAAGCATACACATAAAGGCACCTTAGCTTTAACAACTTAGACCACTTGTGGATACCATCTGTCCATCTGCCTCCCATTATTTTTTTTTCTCTTGGTCTGGGAGCAAGAAACATATACAGTAACGCTGCTCCGGCACTGACTGGGTCATATTAATTATAGCAGTCGGATTCGCTTTTCGGCCGGCAAATATATAAATATACTCTAACACATACTGCAGTTGGAGTTTATTTACAAAATGTAGCGGTAAAAAAAAATAGTGCAACTTGTTTTTTATTTTGAAACACCACGTGCGACTGAGCCGATCGTGGCGGTGCGTCGGCTCAGGAGCTTGGGACGGGATCTACTTTATGCCGTCGACGCGCAGCAGAGTGTCGGTGGTGCCATGGTGCTCGAAACAGTAGTTCCTGTTCCGCCGTGCCGCTGGAACGAAACTTAGATACGCGAGTTTTACAAAACTATGCACACTGCCGAAAAACAAATTATATATCGTGATTCAGGGTCCCCGACTTCGACTAGACAGATCATAACACCAAAATCGTAAAAAATGGAGTGTAGTTGCTCTTTAAGAAGCCAAGGTCCTTGTGTGAGTGAATCATTAAATCAGTAAACAAAGCAAAAGAATGCAAATGAAAATTATGACTGCGCAAAAGGATGAGCATTGCGGAGAAGTTGTCGACTTGTATCTACGTGCTCACTTTAGGTGACTCCAATCTGCATCTCCTCACCCCACGTATTGGCGGTTTCTAACACTCCCACGTGGTTTGCGACGATCTGACGCGACCGTCAAGTATGGCGTAACCAAACAAAACTCCAGCCGACATATAAACGCGGTAAGTGCACGAGTTGGTTCTGCGCCCCAGACATCGCACCTCAATGAATGGAAGATTGTGCTAGGGCGGTTCTTGGTTGTATAATAAAAATGTATTCTAGATGCGCCCATTTAATTTGACATACTCTTGCATTCAAAATAAACCTAGTTGAGTGTGTCTTGTGAGGGACTAAGCAGAAGCATAAAAAACACTAAAGAGCAGTATCTGGTTAACTTATACCATCGTATTGTTTACAAGGTTGCATTTGCCTAAGCCGTAATAATGCAATGCTAGGCACTTGCAACTTCCTGTAATATTTTGAGCAAAGGGTCGAAATAGTTCCCATAAATATTACGTTTTTACGTACTTCAACGAAGCCGCGTGTTGTCTTGTGTTCGTCAGAATACCATAAAGGCATAACAAAATATAAAAGTTCCGGCGTCGCCAAGGAAAATCCGATAAAAAAATTAGGCGTGCCTTGAACGCTTTCCACACCTACAGCCAATACAGAAGCATTTTAAATGCTGCGACACCTAATATCCTTCAAAACGGTAGTCCTTTTTGAAGGATCTAGGTATTACCTTCTTAGAGTTTCACACCAAATATTAAAAATATGAACATAAATTATAAAGATATATTATGTTTTACCAATAAAATATAATTATACAGTATATAAATTAAAATGCAGATGATTCTGGAAAATAATGACTGCACCTTCAAGACCGGAGCATTACAAATATCCCTTTTATTTTGAATGAACTGGTTTAATTTGCTTTCTAGACTCCTTTTTTGTTACTTCATCAAATATGTGCATATTACAAGTGTATAATATTTATTTTCTTACTTCTACAGCCAAAAGTTATACAGTGATGTCTCGTTAATATGGACACCCCCGCTTCCTCTCAAAATTGTCCAGAATGCGAGTTGTCCATACTAACGAGACAAAACTGCATGTATTTTCCAAGTTTGTCCCCGAAAACGGTGTCCATATAGCGGGGTGTCCATATTAACGGGGTCCATATTAAGGAGACATGACTGTAAAGGCTTTCTTCACCAGACGCGCTATGAGTATACTTAGATTATTTATGCAAAAACCTGTTATATAGCCGGTGTTTACACACTGCTTAAAGTAACTTGTAGCCCCCCGAGAGTTGTGATGCATGCGTGTGGTACGAGTATCAACACTGGGTACGCGCGGATACGATTCTTAGAAATGTGTTAAACTGCTTCGAGTGATCGCTGTGCATATCCCTGCAGCTAGGTTGTCGACTGTACGATGGCTCTAAATATAGGCCTATCAGCAATCCTCCAATAAGCCAGCAAGCCAGGCCTCAACTCATGAATCGTATAAATAAGTCATAACTGATTCTTCGTCTTTTACGCTGTTTTCATATTTTTGAGTATGTCGTACCAACTCGGACAAGCTTCAGCTTTAATATCTGATCAGTGTTTTTTAAATGAATCGTATTAAGGGTAAATTCACTCAGATAATGGCAACCAGTCAAATGTCTGTAAAAACAAACAAAACGATAAAAAATTTCGAGAATACGCATTACATGTACCCGGCACTATAAGTATAGCAACATAGGTTCCGTAGAACCATGGAAGTAGAGTAAGGCTAGAAATGAACTACATCACACTCAAAATGTCTCGCCCAAAGTCTCGCAGATCAGAGCATCCATTCAATGACTCATTCGTATCTATCTAACGCAGAGTAGATTCGGTTCTGAAAGTGCCACGGCTTAAGAAGGAAAGCAAAAATCCTAAAGAAAGAAGACGTTAGATTTGATGTAGAGTTCTGAAATTTTGAATCGAGTGTACAACTCCTGAACTAAGTTAAGATTTGAATTTCTGTCTCTGTGATTAAGTAAAAATTTATTGCGGGAATAGCAATAGAAAAGTTCGACGGCAGCGACAAATGAATAAGATAAAGTGCAAAACAAAACGAGAAAACAAAAAAGACAGATACACTGAAAGGCGGATGCCTACAAAGCAGCTGCCAGGTCTACAACTTCTTGCAAAGTGAGCACACGGGGACGCTTTGAGGACTGAAGAAGAGGAGCAGCATTCGCCTTAAAACGGGGGCTCCGGGCAGCATCTCAGCGAATTTCTTTCCCTGTATCGAGTACCCGTTGCTGCATCCGCCATATTATCCGGGACTCTCTGATTCACACACCCTTTCTCTACGACTACAGGCGCGCACCATCGCGGCATGAAACCTAAACAACGAAAGCGACAAAAAAAAACAACCAAGCAAAGAGAGCAAATTGAGCCGCCAATCTGTTTGCACCCAACTGTTCTGGTGGCAAGAAAACTCAATCGTCTTCCTTCCGCATCTAGATCCACACAGATGGCGCGCAATCTATACCCTTAACCGTCTTTTTTGTTTAGTTAGATTTTTCAATGTGTTTATTTGTTTTTTGATTCCTCGAAGCATGTATGCGACGCAGGAGCACATAATCCTCCGTACGTAATTTTTCGCGTGCTAAGCACAACAACGCTGTGTGGTGCTTCAAATCGGACGTCGCAAACAGCTCGATCGTCTTCGTCCTAGAATGCATTCGTTTTAGTAGGAAACCTTTTTTTTCTCTTCAGAGTGTTTTTTTTTTTGTAAGAAAAGCAAGGGGGGGGGGGGGGTACTAACCTTCGGAATGGAAGGCTCTAAGAAATGCGGCTGCAGAGACAGGGGACATCAAATAAAAAACAATGGGTATGAAGACCCGTATTACATTCCATCGAGTTCATTTCCTCGTGAACGTATCTCCGTAAATCAATTTTAAGCAAAGTCTGTTTTCTCCGCCTCGTTCAAAACGCGATATTTTATGCCCCTACTGCTCCCATGTATATGGTGCGTATTTTTTTTTTTTCATTTAACTAACAGTTTTGATTTAAACTTGTTTTTTTGCGCCTCTTAGTCTGATATCCTTTGTCTGCAATGGATTAATCTTGAAATTAGATTCCGCCATAAAATAATAGAGCATCGGTCGAGAAACAAAGCGTGGAAAACACAAATTGGAATAAAGGCAGACGGCATGCACGTATTAGGAACCCCTAGAGAGTTATTGTCGGGACGAAGACAGGCTTACGAGCGGGCGAAAGCCGCGGAGATTGAGAAGTGCACGTTACTGTTTGGGGCAAGGGATAGGGTCTCTAGGTAAGGGAATGCAGCTGTAATACTGGCTCAACTTCTGATTTTAAGTGGCCGTCATATTGCTCGCACAGCTCTTTCAGGCCTTCGTTAAAAATTATGTTCGCGTCTTTTTTTTCTTTTTTTTGATGGTCGAGTACTTTTCGATCACCAAAAAGAAATCCTCTCTATAATAACGCTTTAAGGTTTGATCAATTTAAACAAAAAGATCGTCAAGGGAAAACTTTCCGTTCGGTTCACGAAGGCGTGTTCTCAAGTTTAAGCTCCTGGATTAGAAACACAAGAAAGTGTACTTAGCTTATTTGTTTAAGCAATTAAGCTTCTATGTACAATGCTGCCCTTCGGGAAGCTTATTGTGAGTGTACTTCCTCTCGACTACGGGGACCTAAGCCTTACCTTGAATCGTTAAGTCACTAAATTTAATCTCAAAAATAAAAGTTTCAGGGCCGCTAGTACATCCCACTCGAGTTTTAATATCATTGTAGAACACAAGTATATGATGGCTCTAAAGGTCTATTCACACGGTGAACTTCAACCCGGACAAGTTCCTACGAAATCCGAGGCGTTACACATATTGCGATTTGAAATCTGCCATGTTCCAGGCGAAACAAGTATGCAAAACTCGAGAGCTAGTTCGCCACCGACCACAGGAACGTCTTCGGGGACAAGTCCGTGGACGTAAAAAATGTTGTGTATCACGTGGGAAAACGTCGTCGAGTAGGTCCGCCGACCTGCTCAACCAGGTTAGCGAGTTTTAGAGCGCAGCTCATAGGCGCCTGTTTCCGGCTTGAGCGGCGTTGCCGTCGGCGTAACCGCGTGGTGCATTATGGGTAAATTTCTCTGCTAAATTTATCGGAAGAAGTTTCCCCGCTAAGTCTAGCGGAAACATTTCCCCGCTAAATCTAGCGGAAATATTTCCCCGCTAAATTTAGCGGAAAATTTTCCCCGCTAAATCTAGCGGAAACATTTTCCCGCTAAATCTAGCGGAAAAATTTCCCCGCTGAATCTAGGGAAAATATTTTCCACACTAAATCTAGCGCAAAAATTTCCCCGCTCAATTTAGCGGAAAAATTTCCCCGCTAAATCCAGAGAAAAATTTCCCCGCTAAGTCTAGCGGAAAATTTTCCCCTAAATGGAAGGCGAGCAGGAGAGGTGGAGGGGCATAGCCTCCTCTCCGTACGTTCCCCTCCTCCTTCTCAAGAGCTGCGCTCTAATTCGGCGTTACAGGGAGTTGTAAACAGCTTTCATTTTTAACACGTTCTATTTTGCTTTTTCCACGATGTTTTAAATCCTTTTTATTGCCAAATGAAGATATTGTTCTTACATTTCAAAACGGGAACCCACTCTGATGAAAAGGAGTACCAATCAAAAAATGAATTAATACATAAGGCAAAACTACTTATCTAAACGCCCCCAGCGATATCATAATGCAAGCGATGTATTATGCAAGTCCATAGCCAGATGTAACAATCATCAATAGGGAAGTTTAATATATCTTCCAATACTTCCGACACCTCCGATCACAATAGTATGCATGCGCAAAGACGCCGAATAAGTATCGGGTTTGGTTAACGGAGTCGTCCGGACAATCTTCTAAAACTGTTTATTACCACAGCGCGGAGTAGTGGGGTCATTCTTAGCAACCAAAAGGAAAGTGAAACATGGAGTATATATTTTATTTGGGAAAAAAAAGTTAATGTGCTTACACCTCTCCATTTTTGCTTTTTATTTCTCAGACGATTACTACACCCATATTACAGCGATAGCTGTTAGTGGGACACTTCGCGGTTTGGTGCCGTCAACCACGCTCCATATCGATGCGGGATATTCTCGGCAATTCCCCCAAACCTTCCAAGGGGCAATTGATAACAAGATGACAAGCCAGCAACAAAACATGCATGCGCATGCATGGTTAGCAAGATAACACGCATGGTCAGTTAAGCAGTCCCCGCCGAGCAATCTTGCTGTGCACTGGGGTAGGTGCCCATGTGACCCTGAATTAGCACAAACAAGAATTTTGGGAGATACGGAGAAAAAAGAAACTGCCTTAGAATTTTGAGATGCATTCTGTACCAGGAAGCAAAAAAAAAAGCAAGTGTGTTAGTGCCCCGTCAATGTACCTGACATTTACAGTTTTAATTTTTGAACCGAATAGCCAGAAATTTGGTATGAATAGTGTGTGTTTGTTTCAATAAACCTTCATTTGAGAGTGTACATCATTGTCTCTGTTTATTCAGGGCTTTTAATTTAGCACGTTTGACTATTTGCACCAAAATGACATACGAAAACACGCTCCCTCTAACTCAGAGAGCTGAAATGCTCTCTAATAAATATACCCTCATTGATTCCAAAACGCTATAGAAGTTTCGTATAGTGTGTTACTCGGTTTAATATTAAACGCCTAGACGAACTTTATGATGCGCGCTCGCACCTTTACCGTTCATTCAGTCCATCTGCTCCAAAGTGACACCTTAGCGGATTTGACTTCACACGCCAGCTGTCGCTGTGCTTGACCTTACGGGCTGCGTAAGTGTTTACACCTTTTTCTTTGCGTTCATCGAAGGATTTGTATTTTGATTTAGCTCATTTATAAATTGAGCAGTCAAATATTAACCCTATAAAAAGTCCAATAAGTGCAATAAGCTGCACCGTATTATGAAAATTGCAAACCAATACAATAAAGCGTATTATATCGAACCGAAATAATCCTTATTGTATTGTACCCAAATACTCCGAATCTATTGGACCCGAATAACCATAATTGTATTGAAATTCAGTAGTTTTAGTCCTATTATGAAAGTTGGAATCTAGTGATTACGTTATTGTATTAGGTACCAATAAAACTGCTCTTGGATCAAATCTCACCCAGTAGCAGATAACTGAGCAATAAAAAGTTTTTGATATGTTTTCCTGACTGAGAAGATAAAAAAAATATGTGCTGCTGTTTTTGAGTAATGAATTAGGACATAAACACTCAAGTATGTGAAGTGTTTTAAAATATATTAAGATTCCTGACCAACTCCACATTTAACGAGTCACTGAAAGAGAGTGGCAAGTCATTTGTTTTTGTCTTGTGAAGATTGCATTCAAATGCATCATGAAACTATTATCACATTTTAACTTGACGACAAAAAAGCCCATGGATAATGGCGCGCAGAATCTGCGAAAAGACTGCTATTAGTGACTATGCGAGAGATTAGTGATTTTTATAGCTATAGTCGACGAGAGGTAAAGAACTCAGAAGACTCTCCATTCCTGTACGAGCTTTCTGTACCTCACCGCACAGGCAGTCAAAACCCCGCGAAAGGCAATGAGTGCGTGCTGGAGGTGAAGCGGCAACCGGATTTCCTCCCTGCCATCGATTATACCTTTCCAGTAGCCGCCTTTAACCAGGTGATTTACAAGGCGCATCTCCGGCTTTGAGAGTGTCTGTGTCATGATTTACAAAACAGGAAAAAGAAAAGGAATAAAAAAAATGAAAGCCGTTTACAACTCCCTGTAACGCCGAATTAGAGCGCAGCTCTTGAGGAGGAGGGGAAGGCACGGGGGGGGGGTCACGTCACCTCGGGGAGGGGGGTCACGTGGCCTGGGGGTCACGTGACCTCGAGGAGGGGGATATTTTTCCCGCTAAATTTAGCGGGGAAAATTTTCCGCTAAGTTTAGCGGGGAAAATTTTCGCTAGATTCAGCGGGGAAAATTATCCGCTAAATTTAGCGGGAAAATTTTCCGCATAGCGGGAAAATTTTCCGCTAAATTTAGCGGGGAAAAATTTTCCGCTAGATTTAGCGGGGAAAATTTTCCGCTAGATTTAGCGGGAAAAATTTAGCGAGGACGTTTCGGCACGGTGCCGAAACGTCACCATGCCGAAACGTCGCCGCGGTTACACCGACGCCGACGGCGACGCCGCTCAAGCCGGAAACGGGCGCCTAAGAGCTGCGCTCTAAAAAGACTTTCGGCAGCGCGAAAGAAAAAAAAGAAGCATAAAGAGGCGCGAGAAGGGTTCGAAGCAATCCGACGAGGCGCGAGATTCGACGACTGTCTTCTGGGTTGCGGAGCTCGGGTCGGCTATGTCCCGTCCTCGCAATCGACTCCGCCAGGCTTGGATCACCGCGCTCGGCATCGTCATCTTGTTCCGAAGGGCACCAGCGGACCGGGCATCATTCCCCGACGATCCGCCCAAAAACGATCCACCCGCCAGATCCCATGGTTACTATAGACCATTACATTTAGCGCTCTCTGGGCGGCACCATTTTGTTCGACAGCAGCGCCCTCTCCATACATCCGGGAAATTCAGCGGGTTCGGCGGGGTAAAACGAGAGAGAGGGCACGCGCCCGACTCCGCTAGCAGACGACGAACCGGGAGCTTGCCGTTCTCCATCTTTGGGCTGTATCGGCGGGCTGAACGGAACATCGAACTCTCGCTCGTGGCTGCCGTTGTGAAGTGGTTCGCGTTCTTAGAATAGTTATGTCTACTCCAAAATCATCCTATAGCTCTCTGTTGTTCTATTTCTGTAAATTATCAACTAGCATATCTTTTTTGCGTTACTTAAATAGCAGTTTAGTCAGCCGGCAGTACTACCCTCAACTACTGCGTGTATTGCGGCAGGAGAGCACGTTTTTATTTATTATTTCAGACTTCCACTTATAGTCGCTAAAGGCCTACACCAGTACGAACTTTGTATAGTAAAAAGGTACAACAACCGGATTTACTTTTCGCCAGAGAGACCGGCCATATCTGACACAGTTTTTCCTATTTTTTTTTATTTGCAAGCAGGTAACAGCGCAATTGGACCCTGTGAGTCTTTTCATCTAGCATAGTATTACACGACAACTGGCAGACCAAAATCTGCGCATCTGCGCTTGAAATTTCCAAAATGACGCGATTTTAAACAGAGTTTGCACGCCAGCCGGACGCTAGCTACAGCCCACTCGGCGGAGCAGACGACATGCGGGGTGAGAGGGGAGTGCATTTTTTCTCTTTTACCCTCTCTTCTGTGACCCTAATGGAACGGTCTATACAGAGTGATGGCTATTTGTGTTTACAGTATACATCTTTACTTTTGAATGCAATATTATTTCATTTATCCGACGCTTGATCGTATTTCTGTTTTTTTTTCTCTTTTTTTCTTCTTACAGTAGAGTACGTTTGAGTTCTCCCGCTAGCTCTGGTTCCCATGATTCTCTCTCATCCTTCCCGAACGAACCTGACAGTCTGTCAGTGTTGCGGTGGGTTTTGTCGTCAGTGGGTTGTTGCAGCCTGCCTAGGGTTAATTCAGGATGCTGGTGGCGCCTAGAATGTTTGTTCCATTTTACGCAGATTGTTTACACCGTCATACACTCAGCCGTGTCAACCTAGATAGGTCTTAACTGCGGAAAATATCGGACCCCACAAGATAGCCAAAATGCACGACTTTTTTCCGCTGACATCATGAAAGGCAACGTGTGTTGTAAATCGAACAACATATCGCAAGTAACCCTCGCTGCGGCGTTGATCGAACAGGGTTTATTTGCGAAAAATCTCAAATACTGCAACATGTACAATTTACAGTGTTGACAAAAGTTACTTCACAACGATCGGACGGAATCCGGACTTGTTTTAGAGCACGTTTTGACGTGAGCATCTTTTTCGCACTGCAATGAAGAAAAGAAACAGAGGCATCTGCTTCATTCCCTACCCCGCACTCGATTCGCAATTTTCCGCGAAGCGCGAAAAGGCTTTCGGGAGGCTATCTCAACAAAGTATAATACTCAAAAAATGTCGAATGGCCCGCGTTATCGGCTGTTTGATATTTCTTCTCTTTATTCGTTTCCCGCGAAGCACGAGCAGGTTAACCGCCTTGGTCTTTCCTAGTTTTAACAGTAGAAAATAACTCAAAATGGGCAATCAGCTTGAAAAGCAAATAAAGGGATGTGGTGGATTGGGCCGGTTGGTTTTGAGACATGAAGAAAAACAGCGCAAAGAGGACAGGACAAGGAATACACACACAAAGAGAACACTTTTATTATTTTCTTTCTCTGGTGTTGCGGTCCCCTTGCCTCCGTCGACCAAAAGGACTATCCCTTGAGTGCGGTCCATGCTTGAGCCTGCGTTGAAACCAAAGTTACTCCGTTGCACATTATTGCCATTAAAAACCAAAGCGCTTGTTAGCTTCTACTTTGTAATTTCTCATACAGTTATCTGTCGTTTTTTTTCGTATATGAATGCCACCGTCAACTAAAATGGTCATATATAAAGAGTAGTCCATAACACTGAATCAAGGTCAAGATATTAATTATGAATAAAAAGCGTGCCCGCAGAAGACACCGTTCTACATCCTCTCAAGTGGCAATGAAAATGTCATGCATCTACTTACATTACTTAAGGGTACAGATGACCTACGAATGTCCTTAAGGCTTGTAGTCTGCACTTGTGACGAAGGGCAGCATACATCGGACAAGAGTAAAGCTCCTGGTGTACTCTGCGACCCAGGCGCCTCACTCACCTTCTTTTCATTCGCATTTTTCAGCCTTCTTCAGAAGATTTGTGTTTATAATATTTAGAAAAAAACAAAATTAAATGTATTTACCGAAACGGTAACATAAAAAAAATTAGGGTATTTTGTTTGCGGCAAAGGTTTGATCTAAATGATCCCAGTAATACCGGTCTAATTAAATAACGATTTAGATCATCTTGATTTTTATTCTGCACCCTGGTTGCGGCCCTCATTCCGCGTTTATTTTTATGTCAGCCAACTTCGCAAGAGTGTTACCATATTTAATTCTGACGTAGTCGGAATAGAGGAAATACGACTTTCTTAACGCGATATCGTTTAGCTGCTCGTGTCGTAGAAAATCCGGCGTCGGCGTCAGTGGGACCATAACATTCCATAATGCAACGCGCGCAGCCACGTGTGACGACAAGTATGACGTCACACGTGGATTTGACGTCATGACCATATCGACCCGCTAAAGTTTGGTGGAATATTGTTTCGCTAAATTTGGTGGAAGATTTTCCCGTCAAACTTAGCGGCAAAGTTTTCCGACAAGTTTAGCGGAAAATGTTTTCGCCAAATGTCGCGAAATATATTTCCGCCAAATTTAGCAGCAACATTTCCGCTAACTTTAGCGGGGTCGATAGGGTCATGATGTAAGTGCCACGTGTGACGTCACGCGTCACGTGACATGACGTCACACGCGACGTCATGTGATGCCACGTGACGCCACCGACTACACACATACTTGCGCGGCTTAGGAACGAGCGCAGGTTTACATGACAAGGCTTTGCGAACGGGGCCCAATAAGGCTATCGGGTTCCACTCTTAAAGTCAAAGCTTAAGCGACCCTCAAGTTTCTTTTTTATTATTTTCCGTTCAAATATGGTAGGAATTCAAACCACTGCTCCTTAAACAAATGGCGAAAAGTGGAGATTTGGCAATGTGAAGTCAGTATACTGCATAAAATGCCATTTCATTAATAAATATCCAGAAACTACTCAAGCAGCAGCACTTTACACTCGTTATAGTCCCCCCCCCCCTCGTTATTTTTTAATTAGCGTTTTGTTGAATTTTGTTTTTTCGCCGGTCAACACCTGACGTGTTGAAAGGTTTTTTATACAGGGTGTAAGAAATACCCAGGCTTGATATGAAATGGGTGTAAAAATCGGCCCCTTCACGTAGCGACCTAAACTATAGTCAAATCTGTATTTCACAGGTCGGTTCTATCATGGAAACATTGAAAAGCGGAGCTCCCGTTCTATAAAAAGTAGGGCCAAAACACTTGGCGGGGTCAAGAGCGGACGACAACGCAGACGACCAAGTCGAGTGGCCTGGGGAACGTTTGGCGCAAGTATTGATAGATGGCGTCGGGAGCAGTGTCGGGAGGAGCAGCCGACGAGCGAAAGAAAGCTGTCGACACAGAGGTGAAATCCGTCGGCGGTAGGAACGCCGCTGGTGCCATCGTTATGCAAACCTGTTTTATTTTATTTTTCTTAATTTAAGTTTTGCTATCATTGTCCGCGTTTATTTTTAAACCAAAAGTCCATGAAAAAAAAATCATGTTCATTTTAATAGACCACGGTTGTCACGAGCAGTCTCGACTAGACAGCAATTCTGGTTTCGATAATGAGGTAGCGCCGTCTATCGATAGGTGCACATAACTCGCTCACCTACTCAACTCCTTTGTCTGCGTTGCCGTTCGCCGTTGACCCTGGCAATTGTTTTGCCCTATTTTCTACAGAAAGGGAGTTGCGCTTTGTACGCCTTGTAATTTTACAAGATAAATCCGACATGTGAAATACACTTTTGTCAAAAACGTTAAGATTGCTACGTGTAGCCGCCGATTTTTATGCCCATTTTAGATCAAGGTTGGTTATTTTTGTCACTATACATTTTAAAACTAAATTCTGCTAGTGAAGTGGAGATCGACCGCTTGCGTATAAAGCAACCCAGCATACTTCAGTTGAGTAAACTTAATTCGCTTGTGTGAACGCCCAATTCTTAGATTCGCAGGTGAGCTTTTCTCCGAATCCATAAAAAGGTTGGTGACCTTTCTATGCATCGGAGAGTTTTACCTTGGAGTGTTTCTTCCGGTAAACCCTTCTCCGACAGCCACATTTCGCTTATCATGACTAAAAAATAAAGTGTTACCTGGGTAAGGAGCAACAAAATTAAGAGAGTGAATTCGCTACCTACGACGTCCGTTTGCTAACGAAAGGCGTCTGGGTAACGCAACTGCCAAGAGATGCATTCTGCACAAAGGTGGATCTAATTTTAACCACGCTATGCAGCAGGACGAATACTCATGGCGCCATAAAGTAGACCAAGGCCGAACCGAAGTCAGATTCGCCCGGGCAGAAAAGCGTAAGTACACGCGCGAAAAGAAAGTATTCTAGGACGCGCTCTAGGCATCAGAGTACTAGAGAGCTCATAGACAGTAGTGCTGACTTCTCCGTACCTTTATGGGTTCCACTTGGTTGGCGAGTTAACCCTAGAGTTGAGATACCACATATAGCACGACCAAGACTATCAAAACAACTTTTGAACGACTCCTTTTCATCGGCAGCTGGCACGATGCCCACCAGCCCACCAACGTAAGCCGTTAACCACGCAAGAGGAGCAGAACACACGGCGGGAGAACTGTCTTTCAGCCCGAATCGAGAGCAGAGCACAATGACACTGTTTACAGAACGTGCATGGCACGTGACCCTGTCACGCGGTGACCCCAGTGACTCCAGGGAGAGCATGTGCTCCAGGAAACATTCGCCGCTTCTTCCGTTTTGTTTGTGTCGTTTTGTCGTTTTGTGCACGTTTTGTTTTTTGTTTCATACCCGTGGTTTTTGAGTGCTCTTGGAAAAGGTGCATGACGTGGGTGCACTGAGTCGAGGGCAGTTCTGCTGGTTCTGCAATCGCGTCACAGCAGTTCATCCGGAAAGTTTATCTTGTTGGAGGGTGAAAACATATCGTACCTTGTTGCGGATTCTATGTAAGATTACTCCGAAAAGGTTTGTCGTGGGGACGGGCACAACAGGGGCGAGACGGACAGATAGTTTGTAATTTGTCGTTTTAACAAAACAAAACAAAAAAAAAGATTATCAGGGCCCGAGACTGCGAAACTCGATCCTTAAAATCTGAACTCGCAAGTTTTTTCTAATGTGATTTCTGATTTAATCGAGACAACGAATACACTTACTAGCATTCGGATGTTTTAGTGTCGATAAATATTCATGTGCGCGCATCGACATATGAGCACGAAAATTGTCAAATCTGTCCACTTTGATATTTGTATTGTGCAACCGACGTTGTCGCACAATACTATAAGCAGAGGGTGTAAGACATCCGTATCCCATATGGTCGCGCAACACCAATAATTCCTCGTGTTTTAGCGGATTGAATATCTGTTCCAATAGAAATATTATCTGGTTTATTGGGTATATAGCCCCACAATTAACTTCTGTTGTATTACAGTTACTCTAACAAGCCTATATTGGGATACCATAACTCTAATAAACAATATTTATTGGACGTTTTGCAATGAAGAACTGGGAAAAATATGCAATGTGTTCAAGAATGCAATGCCGTGAAACTTGATTGACTTTGTAAGTGATAAGTTTTGTTCCTAAACTTGCTCATTGCTTACGGAGAATTAAGTTTTAGGTGGAATAGTTGTACATAGCTATTTGTTCTCGCATGGCCTAGTTCCACACTGCCATGAGACATCAATTAAAATATCCTGGTTTATTTTCAGATGTGGTCCGCCACTATTCTTCTAGAATTACCAACCACATTATCAAAAATATTTTACCGCGAAGCTTTCACTTAATTTATTGAACTCATCTGTACGCATTTTCCTTCCCAGGCTAAGCAGTTGGCTACATTTTTCATTCGAATGTCGCGTTTGAGGCACTTTCCAGGCGGGCCTCATGGCTTCACAAGAAATCCCAACTTTGTTGGGCTGTAGAGCTGTAAAAATATTTTTATGGGTGCCGTGTTTTTAAACTATCGTGAGTCCCGTCCCGTTAGTTATTCCCCCTAATCCGATTCTAAATGCGTTTCCCACTCAACTTTACGCATTTCCTAGGGCCCCCAAAAATGTTTATAAGCGTACATAAAATTCGCAACTTTGTAGACTTGATAGAGCGTGAATCTTGTGGAAAAGGAGGCTGACATTTAATTATGTTAGCATCTGAATTTGGCATCTACCTCGCATTTAATTAAAATATGGCCTACCCAAACAAACAAGATGCCTCAATCTCCACAGCGTCGTCATGGCCAGGTTCAAAGCCAGCGGTGCTGCGCAACGCTATAAGTTATGATAGCCACCGGCAGCACTAGAGTTCACACAAAACCCAATGGGTTCCATCACTGGAACGACAACGGGAACACTCGAAAACGTAAAACAAGGTATCAGAAAATTGTTGTTGTGTAACTCAGGGCATGATGATCGATATATTTTCAGTAGATTTATGTGCATGCACAGGAAAGCACAGCCTTGTTGCACCCTAGGCATACCGCACTCGTCCTCAGCAACTTAGCTATTTGGTGCTCTCTATCTTTGGTGCTCTGCCAAGTGTGCCTGCTTTTATATTTTTACAATTCTGTCATCGAAATAAACAATTCAGTTGAAAGTTACGCCGCGTCCCGTCTAGTTCTCCCTTCGTTTTCGTCCTTGTTGTTTTGGCGTATTCCACCATGATAGCTATTTTTGTCTTGCCTTTTTCCTTCTCCAGCCTCAAGATCAGTTTTTTAAAGCAGCGTTTCACTTTTTTGAACTACTAAATAAATATATAAGGGGGCAAATAGTACTGTGCGGTAAACGTGAATCCGTCAGAATTCAACGAAATCACACGGCATGCAAAGTCTATACCGG